>VZTV01019303.1:0-12915 GCA_013400875.1 Anhinga rufa
AGATTTAGATAATAAATTGGAATGTTTTAGACCTAAACTGTCACTCACACACAGAGGAAGAAAGTGTAAGACAAATTAGTTCCTAAACTTGAACTCATAGAAGCTTCCTTTAAGCTCAATTTGAGTTCTGAACATTGAGAAAATAGCAGAATTTGTCTTTCTGGGGTTTTTTATTTGTTCACTTTACAATAATGGTGAAGCATTACCTAATAATAATGAACTTTCATACAGTCATATTGGTATTCACTAGACAAGACTAAGATACAATCAGGAAAAAATCTAGTTTGCTATACTGGTAAGATAAGAAGCTTCAGACTTTTGTATAAATTTGATCTGTCTTTTGGAGAAAGTGAAATTAAAGCGTATTAATGAAAGACTTGACATCTTGGATACAGAAGAGTAAAATCCGTGTTGATTAAATGGACTTGAGCAAGTTTCAAGATAAAGAAAATTTTTATTAAAACTTCAGAACACTTACACAACAGGAAATATATTATGCGTAAGTAATGGTACATGTTGAAAAAAGGAATAAAAAAATTAAAATTAAGCACAAGGCATACAGGGAGTTAGGAACAAAGTAATAATAAATCTAAAGCTTTACATTTTGAATGAGGAACAATAAATGTATTATCTTATAAATATCAAGTTGTACTAACTTCACAAACATCAAGACTTCTAAAGAACCATCTTTCTCTAAAATCTTATTACTTTATAAGTTTTTTTTCAGAACATTCTGTCACTCTAGGAAACAGCAATGAGTACATAATATGATGCTAGCTTTCAGCATCTAAATTAAGCAATTGTCATTTCAAATATTGGTTTAGTATGAATCGTAACAGTTGTTTCATTGACACATACTTTTCTCCTTGAATTCCAGGAACTGAGTATGTCATGGCTTTGGGAAATTTGGTGTTTAAAAACAAGGCTCCAAACCTTACCAGATAGCACCTTTAGCTTAATATTTTCCCAATACAGGTTTTACCCATATATAATTTCACTTTTTTTGGCATGTTAGATTTCTCTAAGGAGCATAAAATAATAGCAACAAATTATTGTCAAAGAAAGTTGTTTTTAAAGTCACGTCAGAATGACGTTTTTGCTTAATTCATTAGCAAGTATCTTCATTATGTATGTATTTCAAATCCAGTTAGGTGGACACATGCATGTCTGTAAAGGGGTTTTTGATAAAATAAACAGCTACAAAAGCAAGAAACATCAGTGATGCTCTCAAAACTACAAGAGTGATGCAAGCCTCATCACATACAATTCTGAACTCCCAAGAGAGGTGCCATCTTGAATAATCTGTAAATAAGAATATAAGATTTATTGGGAGTATATATATTTAAAGTAACTGAGGAATGTAAGTAGCAGTGTAAAACTGTAATACATACAGATAATTTTATCACATTCTGGATTTCCTGAAAAAAGGGGAAAAATAAACAGTTTGATCAGCCAGCCATGATTTCTCTCTCCTTAAATCTTTACTAGCTAGCTAAAACAAACTCACCAGATTTACAGTCAATAGAATTTGAAAAACTCTGAGAATTCCCATTGATCAACCTTTCAAATAAAACAAAAGCTAAAATGTTTTGATAAAAACTAAAAACAATACTTCATAATATTAATGTCTCCATAAAGCTATTATTGTTTATAACAACAACATGGATGGGGAAAAGAGGCATATTATACAGCCCCTTTATTTTCAGTTTGAACCCTCTCTCCTTTGTCTTTCTCAAAACAATAAATACTGTTTAATATTCAGAATATACAAATGAACTAGTAAATGTTATCAAATACAATTTTATGGATGAGAATGGAAGACAGACTGTTTCCTAAGTGCAGCCTAATCCTGGAATCAAGTATAACCTGGTATTCCTTGTATCTGTTTTTCAGAGGTGTCTGCTACCTGAAAAATTAAGACCTACAGGACTGCTGAATGTTTTAAAAACTATACTAACATATATATTGGTTAAAGATAATTACTAACTGTTAAACAGAAACCACAAGCCTTACTGCCCATTTATTAAATGAAACTTAAGAACACGTGTCCTAACTCTAGCCACAGGAAACTTCTAGCTTGTGACTTCCCACGAGGTGGACATTGTGAGGTTTAAAGCTTTCTTGAGACACCATCTACTGTCTCTCCATCAGAACATGATGCTTACTTAACAATTCATGACACTAATTAATTTTCTTGACAAGAACAGAGTTAAAAGAATTACCCTTAAACTGGGATGAATCCTATTCACCATGGGGAAAATACTTTATAGCTAGAGAATTGCATCAGTATGCAGCCCCTTTTTCTACAGACATAACCAGGTGAGAAAGACAAGGTGCCTTTGAGAATAATTTCTTTTACAACTCTAACAAGAATTACAGACCCAGAATAACTTTGCCACAGTTACTGTGACTCCTTACAGACCGTACAAGCACCCGTTATGCTGATGCTTGAATGTTATTTTTCTGTGGCTGCACAAAACAGTCACAAGAGACTTGGTAACTGCAATTTTAATATTTTAGTCTAAATACAACTAATTAGTAGCTCTGCAGTCTCTGAAGGCCTATAAGACTAGTCAAGAGTTGCTGGTAAATGCTACTTTGAAAAGTATGTAGCTAGATGCTGATTTCTTTGGTATGATTAAAAGAAGTCAGCAGAATATCAGTGTGCAATGGAAACAATAACACATTTAACTACAATAATGAATTATACCTATCTATAATCAAATGGAGACTTCATAAGGATCACTGAGGCCCAGATTCAGTAAAATATGAACTATCTATTTGTTTCCTGAATGTAAATGGCCTTAAGAATGGTTTTAAATTACTTGTGAATTGGACCTGAGAGAGCACCATCAAGGAGCAAAGCACAGTTTGCAACATTCTTTATAGAGTAGGGGATGTATTTTTCCTTTTTACATACTGCATTGTACATTTACTTTTACTTACTATACAGTTTATTTTCACAGGTGTCCCCTTTTGCACAATTACTGCATGATTTTCCTTCTATATATGGTCATCTTGGAAAACTACCACTACAAAGGAAAAAGAAAAGTTGCATACATAATTTTAAATGATTTGTTAAATTTCTTAAATAATTTGTTGAAGTAAATGCACTGAAAATACAATGAATTGCTGACAATTCATTAAAAGCCTCAGAATAATTTTGAATTCTTTCATTTAATTTTCATTGTTCTATCCTGTGAAAGAAAAGAGTCTTAAAAAGCTATTATTTTTCTTTTGGGAAAATACTCAGGCTTTTTCTTCAAATTTTACATTGTTACATGAACTACTAAACCAGAATGTTCTGGGTGGAGCTTGGTTTTAAATGAGGAAAAATAAAGATTTTAGAGTGGAAAACTTTAAAGCTGACACAACCTCAAATAGCCTAAAACAAACTATTTAGAAAAAAAAAAAAGAAATCTTGCGAGCTACTTACTGTTGAATTATAACCTTGAGGAACAAGACCTTCATTCCACAAAATGCAAATGTCAAAGAGTAAGTATGCAGTCTTAGCAAAGACACTGGGATCCTTACATGCTTAAGTACCTCATCCAAGTGGAGCAGGAGCGTTCAAGTAAAAAGATCAGTCTGCAGTACTTACCATTGCACGTTCTCAGAAAAGCTCCTTATCCATGTAACTGCTGAAAATGACAATGCAGATACCATCATCCTGGCTGCCTATACTATACTACTAGGTAACGGGAAACACCTTATCCAGTCTATGCCACATCCATTCAAAAAGAAGCAGCAATACTATGTGTTATAGTCTAATTCTGGGAACACATGAGCAATTTAGTCCCCTCAAAGGATGGTGAACTATAATAACTAGTTTTGTTTGTCACTCTACTCACCCCAATAGTGGGCACTGTGGGGATTTTCCTCAAAGGAGATAATTTGCACCAAGACCTGTGATAATTTTTTCAGGATTCTCAGTCTCTATTTACACCCTATATCCTCTTCTATATTTATAAATAAGAGCTACGCACCATACAGATGTAAGAGTTGGTATTACGTTGTTGTAGAAGATTGAAGGAGAACACCCCAAAAGATTACCTGCAACTTCCTTGCTACTATTCTTCTTTGAAATGTCTTTTATAGGCATTCGCACACAGATATACTGTTGGCCTGAGTATTATCCCAGCAGCATCTGCAGTGGCATATTGCAACAATGTGCCCTGACATGCAGTCCAGGCAGTAATAAAATAGAAGGGGGATCTTCTGATCCCAAGAATTGAACATAAGCTTTGAACTTGTCAGAGAAGAGCAGGAAGGAGGGTTGTGAATATATGTATGTATATATAAATATCTCAAAAATAAAAAGTTACAGGTTAAGTAACATATCTTTTGGGTGACTGTTCTCATATACATTCACACCATGGGTGATTCCAAACAGTAGCCCATATGGTTATCTTAAAAAGGGCCTCAGAATCCAGAACAAGAAAGACTGAAGGACAAAGCATTGCTTCTAGAAGCTCTGGCAAGGGCATAATGCCTCATAAGGGTGTGAAAGCAGACCCAGTTGGTGACTGTGCACATTTCAATTGCAGGAATCAAATACAAAGCAGCCACAGATGTTGCCTGAGCTGCATTTCAGCAAGTCTTTCTTTGTATCAAAGGCTTCCACTGTAAGCGAAAATTACACTATTACTTCACATAGTTCATAATCCACTGTGAAATCCTCTTTGAGAAGACTCATAGAACTCAGCCACAGATCCAGGGAGATTAAAGACCTTGCCTTTTTCTCTGAGATGCCCCATCTTGTCATTACAAATGAGCAAATCTAGCTCTCTATCCACCTATCTACAGATTGGTTAACACCTAGGTTGTACTGCCTCATTGAGAAAAGGCATAAGGAATGGGAAAAAAGGTACAAATTAACTTCTGGAGAGAGAAAAGAAGTCACTCACAAAGATCTTCAGGTGGCTTTTGAAGACTATGTTACTTAAATGAAAAAATTATATGGGAGACTATCATATGGGCTACAGTTTAACCTGTCTTACTGGTCCTCTAACATTGTAACTCCCACAGCTTCTTTAGGAGAAATTGAGTCCTAAAAATGGCAGATTCAGCCACCTGTCAGAAACTGGATGTCACTTACCTTTCTAAAGAAGTGGTAGAGACCTGGAAGGTCATATTCATGGAAAGGTACAATAACAAAAAGGTGATGAGCTGTTATTTTTATTCCCAAAAGCACAGAAGTATCATGGATTATCATTACTTAGAACAGAAGAACTGAGAGGCATCGAGTGAAGCTGGGACATGGAGGTAGTTTTTCCAGCCGTGGCACATCTCTTGTTCTGAGGATACCATGATCTGCTAAACAGGGAAATAGGGATATCCTGTCCCTGCCAATATTCCAGGATCTCAAGGAATCCTCTTTAGATGTGAAAATGTGAAGTCACAGCATTTGGATTGATGGCACTTAAAACTCACAAAGTAAAGGTTCTACCTGTAAGACAGACTGATAGGAAAAGGAAAGAAGGTACCTTGCTGTTTAAAGGCATCTTATTCTTTTTAACAGTGTTGGGATAACCTCAACCACTACAAATCCTAATCTGAAAGAGTAAATACAGTTGTTCTAATTTTGCAAGATCAGAATGTGTCACCATCAACTCACAAGCTTCCTAAAGAGCAGTAAAATAGAAGCACAAATAAGAGCAACAGCCTGAATGCAAGAAGGACAGGATGTCCAGAGAGACCTGGACAGGCTGGAGAGGTGGGCCTGTGAGAACCTCATGAGGTTCAACAAGGCCAAGTGCAAGGTCCTGCACCTGGTTCGGGGCAAACCCCAGTATCAATACAGGCTGGGGGATGAAGGGGTTGAGAGCAGCCCTGCGGAGAAGGACTTGGGGGTACTGGTGAGCGAAAAGCTGGACATGAGCCAACAATATGTGCTTGTAGCCCAGAAAGCCAACCGTATCCTGGGCTGCATCAAAAGCAGCGTGGCCAGCAGGGTGAGGGAGGTGATTCTGCCCCTCTGCTCTGCTCTGGTGAGACCCCACCTGGAGTGCTGCGTCCAGCTCTGGAGCCCCCAACACAGAAAGGACATGGACCTGNGGGCTCTGAGCAACCTGGTCTAGTTGAAGCTGTCCCTGCTCACTGCAGGGGGGTTGGACTAGATGACCTCTAAAGGTCCCTTCCAACCTAAACCATTCTGTGATTCTATGATTCTGTGAATTGAACTGAATAAATCTTCTCAATGACATCTACAGTCCATCTATCTGTGATGGTATTTGGTATTCCTAACCACCTTGTAAAATAGTTATCCTGGTAATTTTGATATACAATTTCCAAATGTGCAAGAGAAAATTGAGCATGAAGATGAAGACTTTCAGTTGGGATATATGATCTGCATCCATTAAACTAGTTTCCCTAGAAGTCAGTGTAGGATTAATCACTGTCTCCTCCTGTGAAAGACAAACTTCAAACGTGAAAAGAAAATAATTAGAAAAGGGTTTGGAATAGGAAGCAGAGCTGCCACATGCTAGTGTCTAACAAGACATTTTTAAGTGTCTCAACAGAGACTTCCTTCATAGTATAGAGTAGAAACTATGTGAATTCAAAATTATTTGACCATCACAAATATGTGAACATTGTGTAGTTTTGGAACAAGCTGGAACTCTCAAATGGAGGTCCTCTGGTATGTCTCCATGGGGCTGATGAGTGCAAACTCTACCAGGTACCTAAAAACCAATGCTAACATCCAAGCTGAGACACCAGTGTTTCACCGGATCCACTTAATCCAGGTCAGATTGATAGGTTCCCTTCAACCAGCAGTGCTGTAAAGGCTCCAGAAACTGTCAGATGTCAGGAGTCCTCTGACATCATGTAAATGTCACAGCACCCTATATTCACATAATACATACAACACTTAGTAACTTGGTAGCTGCAACTGATTCAGTATCTTGTAAAGTGATAAATCACCACAGCATCTAACTAGTCTTCACTTCAGGATTCACCACGTTCTTTACGCTTCTTGCCTTTAGCCATGATTATCAGAAATGAGACTGAGATGTGAGAGAGCGCTCAGTTTTTTTAGTTTGGACTTTCTGCCTGTGGTGCAGAAACTGAAGAGCTAAAACAGAAAAAGAAACCAGGTAAATGAAAACAACCAGGTAAAAGAAAATGACTAGTTGGGAAAGCTCTGTAGGATGGTTGAGAAGAATGTCCAGTAAGCCACGTGACATCCTATTAGATCCTTTCAAGGGCATTTCTAAGATCCTGCTACCCTTCAAACAGAGTACTAAGGACCATCTTGAGGCTCTTCTTCGAGCCAAAGGTTTCTTGGACATAAGAGATGAAGATTCACCTACCAAGAGGAGTGTAGGTAGAATAGATGAGAAGAACAGCATGATAAACAGAGCTTGGTAGCAAGGATGTGGCAGCTAACTTTGTGTGTAAGAATGATGACAGGACAGGCCACGTTCCAAAGTAGTGTATTCTTCTCTTTGAACAGGGCATTGCAGCAGACCTTAAGAAAATATCTATAGAAGGACTACACTGTAAAACTGCTACATTGAATAAAGTAATTTTGGCAATGTGGTCCTTAAATTGGTGCATCCTCAACTCTGAAAGGAAATTGCTATCTAGCAGGGTAACTGAGCACTAAGCGTCCAAACCTCAAGAAGTAGTCATGAAAAGTCAAGTTGGTAAAGGCTGTTCCAGTATCTGGAGTGTGGTGATGACTGATGGCAAGGTTAAGGTTTACCTATTTTTCCAGGCAGTTTAGGAAGGGAAAAGGCTGTTAGAAGCTGGTCTATCTGCTCTAACTCCACGTGTTTCTGCAGTGATGTCAAGACCAGTGTTCTTGGTATCAAGCAGTGGATAGAAGAACAATGGCACATTAGACCTCATCTTAGACATCTATTCAGTTTAGCTACCAGTTCCCCAGGATGTGCAGAACAGCACCACAAACCAACAGGGTATGCTGTTACAGATTAGAAAAGACTCAGGTGACAAGGACTTACAGACCGCTGTTGATGTCAATTAGTAATTATTCTGAATTGGCAACTGGAAATATTTTTTCACATTTTAAAAAGAAAACAACAAAGTTCCATACCCTAGCAAGTTTCAAAATAACAATTAAAGTACAAGTCCAGTTTTAGGGTAAAGGGAGAAAGGCGGACAGGGCTCAATGAAATTTTTAGTTCAGGCTAATTGAACTCCCCAATAGTGGCCCAGGTTTGCTAGAAGAAAAAGAAAGAAGAGTTGTCATGCAAGCTCACAAGTTATGTATACTTGAAAAACTACAAACAGATTGCACGTGCACATGCTTGATTATAGGCTGTGCATTATGATAAGGCAAAATATATTATTTTAACACTCTCTGCCTCTGTGTTTTCAAACTCCTCTTGCTTTAGGAAGAGCAGTGGCTGGGGCCTATGTTTTTTCAGAATATCAATTTAAATGTAAAATCACATGTTGCAGTTAGCTTTTTCTTGCATTGATCATCTACTGTTTTCTAATGCTTAAAGAACATTTGGTATAATCACAGCTATTAAATGGGCAAGAAATAATAATGTAATTTTATTTTACTCAGTTACACAGAAAGGAAAAGCAACTGATCTAACAACTGTGCTATTATTTCCATCATTTCTAAAGATTAAAAAAAAAAAGAAATTCAGTGTAAAAAGCTGACCTGCACTAAAAAGATGTACACAACTGCAAGAGGTAATTTCAGCTCTGATAGAAGCTGCCTGCAGCAACTTTCTCATTTCTTCTGTTTCATATGAAAAAGAAATCAATGAAGTTTGGGATTTGTTTGCTTAAGATTGGCACAGAATGAGATTTACCAGTTAAGTTAACAGATTAAAAACCTAAGCAAGTATATGTTCTAATGCTCATGGCTCTCTTGGTAACTGAATTAGACAACCATTGTTTTCTCTGATTGCATTTACAAGACTACCAATAAATAAAGAACCCAATTTACTTTCAGCTAAATGTCATTACAATTGCTTTCTTTTTTTTAACATTGAAACCAGCAACTTACCCTGGTGAATAATTGCAAACAAAATTTGCTGCATTTTGTAGTCCTGCAACTTACTTAAAAAGAGTAACAGCACAGCCAATTTTATATGAATAGTCCCAAACAACCTAAAAAACCACAGTTCTAAAAGAAATTAAAAACTACACTCAACGGTTGCCTAGTCTAATATCTAGAAAGTTTCCGTTGTTTTCAGGGATCCTACATATTATTTTCATTTTGCAACATCTTATCTGTTTATTCATTTAAAAAAAATTGCTGGCAAGTGAGCTTTTTAAGATGAACTTCTAAATATTCACCCTTCAAGATGAAGTGACCTATGCTGCAAGTTTCCAGAACCTTCTACAGAACAATTTCAGTAAGAGTCACTGACTTTATGATCCAGGTGCAAATTCCAAGGAACAAAAGGGAAATTAGCGGCAAATACCCATCAGCTCCTTTGATTAATTTAAACATTCATAACTCAGAAGCAAGAAAGGCTTCTTCTGTGTGCTAGAAGTGGTCTGGCTGATTACTACTGTAAACTTAAGTTTGAAAGCACTGCACATTTTCAGACTGACCAGTGTTATCCGCCATACTTAAGATGGTTTACTATCACAGTTTGAGCATCCTCTGCTTTTTCTTAGAGATTCTTCTTATACTTTCTGCATATGACTAACCAAACTGTTCTGAATTCAGGTAAAAATGTTTAACAATATACCTAGAACATCTGGATGATCATACACTCCACATCTGGAAAACTTAAAAAGACATAGTGGATTATCCTCAGTATCTCCCCAGTATGAAGAGTATAGGCCTCAGACTGACAAATTTATTTGAACGTCCCCACAAGTTCCATCTCTTACACTATAGCTGCAAGAATCAGTTACGTTCAGAAGACATAACCTTTCTTACAAAAGGATCTTAATGTTTAATGTGGTGTTACCCAAATCCTTGAATAAGGACTAAGCATTTCAGGGGCCTTTATGTAACAGTTTCATGTGTTTTGGGGGGATTTCCACCATTTTGAGATTTCTGTGCTGTGGTTCTCTTAGCAGGTCTACACAGCCTATCCGTTGGTGATTTGTAAACTTTACCCCTTTTCAGTTTTGTGCCTGAGCCTTCAAGACCATGATGGCTCCTGTATCACGCAGGGTCTTTGCTTATCAACTTTGAAGAAATATGTACTTTTACATGTTCATTGGTGTCTAGCCCAGGTACTCTGCTTGTTTTTACCAGTGATTGGTTTCCTTTGTAATCCTGCCTGAAATCCTGCCTGAAATACTGAAATGGGTGAGCATTTTGATACAACTTAACTATGTGTAACAAGAAAGAAGCAAGCAATCTTCATCAGGGAAAGAAAGCATAGAAGTAAACATCTCTCCAAGAAATGTGCAAAAACCTCCAGAATTCTATGTAGACAAGGTTGAACAGCAAATTCTACGATGCTAGTAACTACCTTGTTATGTAACTTTTAAAAAATGGTTTATTATGCCAGAGAAAAAATGAAAAATACTTTCCTGAGATATTGTCTAGTTCTAATCTTCTAAAGATTTATTACCCAATAAACAGCAAAACTTAAATCCTCGAGTCTTGCTTTTGAGTTTGTTACAGGCAGAACCAGGGGCAGGAAACAAGAATTAACACTTGAGGAGAAATAAGTGAGAAAAGACATAAAAAGAGGTGCAAAAAGTCCCAAACAGAAAATGCTTTGTAAATGATTCTGATAACTTGAAGTATTTTCATTTCACAGTCCAAAGTCCACTCAAAAAAGAACCTTGCAGCTACCATTGTGTCTGGTAACAGTTTCACTCTAAGTATACTGCATGGTATTTTCATCTGTAATTTGCACAGAGAGCAGTCTAAGCATGTTTGAATACTGAGATAAGAAACTAAAGAGTCACTTCTACTAGATAAGATCTGACTTGAGATGAAAATTATCTTCTGTTTTATATCAGTGAAATATTATGTGTTTGGTCATAGATTAAACTAATTCTGCTGCAAAGCTTCTTTTTTAAACATGGGAAAGAAAAAATACATTTAAAATAATAAGTCTTCAAAGAAATATTTAACTTCCTCAGCAGAATTAAGTTTGTCAGAATTACCACTGAGAAATCAGAAATATATCATAAATTGCCTCTTTTGTTGTTGATGCTCTTTTTTCTCCCTTCCTTTTTTACAAGATTTGTAAAGAATACAATTTACTTTGGCTGGATTTTCTCCTTCTGCTAAAATTTCTACTAAGGAGTTCCCACAGATATTCTGCAATTACTGTGATTATTTCGAACAGCATCTCCGAACTTACAGAATTCAGAACTGTGCGGCTTTGCAGCTAGAGAACTTGAAATTTTTATTTGATAAAGTTCATGTAGTACTAATAAAATGAAATGAGAAGCAAGGCTTTCAGTGAGATCAACATTCTGGGCAAGAAGAATGGATTGCTATTATTCATCTGGTAGGCACTATACAGGACATTTTACCGAAGATAACTCTTACCTGAATGTAATGACCACAAACATGGTCATTAGTACATTAGTACTAATGTAATTAGTACATTTCTGCACTGCAAAAATATAGAATCTGACCTCATCATACCATGATTTAATGGCACCAGCAACATAGAATGCTTGACAACTTCCAACCCAAATATTCGCTCCAATAGATGTAGAATTAGGATGGCACTGATGTTTCTTACTTAAGTACACGGTATATTCAAAAATGCATTTATTTGCCCATGCCCTTGCAGTCCTTGTCAAAGCTGCATCCCAAGTCTGCAAAACATGAAAGGTGAAATAGTTGTGCAATGTTAACTTACAACCAGATCTTAAACAATCAGATAAAACCAGTCAGGCAGTAAAGTACAGACAGATATCATATGCTGGAGTTTCATAAAGAAATATTTTCCCTTATTTAGGCAAGTACCCATGTTTCATTTTCATTGACATTTCCTGTTGCAGCACAGAAATATGGACTAATTTCATTAGATGAGTTTTTTCCACCTCACCACTGAAAATTAACTTTGTAAGAGCAGTTGCTAGCAACCGAAAAGATGTTTGAAATGCACTATTCTCTTCAGATAAGAAATTACTGTCACATTAATTAAACATGAAACTTTTTTGTTGTTGTTGAACAGGTATTTGGTACATAAAAATTACATATTTTTACATTACATATACATAAAACATTTTACATTTTACATTACATATTTACATTTATATTTTACATTACATATACATAAAAATACATATTTGGTACATAAAAATTAATTCAAAGCAAAAATGCACAGCTACTGAAGATTCAGATGTATAAATATTTTAAGTATTTAAAGACAGCCTCCAGAAACAAATACTTACTCCTCCTACGGCAAAGCTTTAAATACACACTGGAGCATTTTCTGAAGACAGCTTCAAGATGTAAATATGCCAATGTTTGGCCAGTAACTCATTCTGCCACCTCTTACTTCTTTGCAGTCTGTCACCACTAACACTACTTCTGATTCCTGAACATGAGCGATCTTTGGTATTTGTCTTCCAGTCATGATTATTTTTCAGCAAGTTTCTTCTATCATTAAAGTACCTAATTTTATGTCTTATGTAGAAGATTCTGTGTTTTATTGCCTAGATTTATTGGTCTTTTTACATTTCAGTTCATTCTTAGTCTCTATGTGGATCTCACTATAACTCCACTGGCTGCTGTTGTGAATGGGTGATTTAGATCACTTAAAGAATCACCATCAAAGGTATTAGCAAACATGGTTTTAATATGATCTTGTTCAAGTGCAACTTAACAAAGTTCAATGACAAGGTTCACTCTATTACTGTGCAGCACAATCATTTGAACAATGATTCAAAACTACCAAGACACAAGTCAAAGTTACCATGCTACAAGGTTATGCACGATATCAGGCGCTTACCAAAGATCTGCCATTGCTAAAAGGTCTCTCTGCCTCGAGG
>VZTV01019309.1:0-10432 GCA_013400875.1 Anhinga rufa
GAGGAAAAGAGAGGAAAGGAAAATGTTAAGGGAATTTGCAAGAACAAAAGAGAACAAGAGTGATCAGGAGGAGGATTGGGATTGGGGCTTGGATGGGACACAGCCAGTGACGGAACAGGAGTGTTCAGGGAGGAGAAGTAAACATATGTCTTTCTCATGGCCTTAAAGAGAGGATACAGAATTAGCTCAGATATAGAAATCTGTGTTTTAGTCAGTGAAAATTTTATTTCACTTACAAAGAATCACCAGTTCGATGGACCCTTGAGCCGTCCTTTATTGTTCTTACAGGTTAGAAAAGGAAAGAAAGGGGAGAGTCCTAGGCTGGCTTAAACCTTTCATCTGGAGTCCACCTGGGTCCTGTGTTGCCTTTTTCCTGACGATGCAGATTCATTTAGGGACTTAATTAATTGTTTAAACATGTAAATCCTTCCATGTGAAAGATGGAAATGTCAGAGCTGACAACATATTAGCAATCCACACTACCTGTGATTTTTGGCCAGTCATTAACATATAGGAAAAAGAACTAAAATAATATCTGAATTTCTACTAGCAGCTGGGTTGATTCATTAATCTGTGGGCAAGATGCAGATATGTGTTTTACAACTGCCTAACAAAATGACATTGCTTATATTAATTAATTCCTTACTTGAACAAATAAATGAAAAGCTGTTGCCAAAATATATAAGTACATTTAAAAAAAGACCTCTAGTACCAAAGTTTTTTGATTGAAAGCATTACCCATAAAAAGTTACCTGAGAATTTAAATTCCAGAGAAAATTGTGATTTAAATTCACAAAGCCATCAAATGAATAATTTTAACAGATTCTCAGCTCTTCTTAAACAGATGACTGTGTGTTTGCAACTGAATGTTTGATAAATGAAAAGAGACAAAATGTTCTACTTTTCAGCACATTTTTATCCACAGCTGGTGCACAGACTGAGACTGAGTGTATGTTAGCTTTAGCCGTGATTTTTCAAGTTGAGGTTTACTATATTTAGCTCTACATATATTTAGAATTGATGGAAGTAAATTTTTTAACTTTGGAAAATGTTGCTGAGCTGGACTTTGGTCCAGCTGAAAAATATCAGTGGTGCTTCTCGATACCACCCCTGTGATGCTGAGAATTACTGGCTCCAGGGACCCCAGCCGAACCCAGTGAGAGGTTTTCATCGCTCCTAACGGCAGAGGGAAGCAATCGTGAGACACACTCCTTCCCTTCCCTTCCCGAATACGAACACAGAATCCTCCACCCAGATACATCCTGTTGTAGGCTCCGTGCTTTAATATATTTGTAACAGAAGGTATGTAACTGTTTATTAGGATTGTACAGTATGTTTGAGGCATATCATACACATTTGGGAAATATAAAGATACCCGGGGATTTGCTTAAGCATTTTTAATAATAGTTAATATGTTAGAAAGTATTTAACTTGGCAGAAACTTTTAGTATCTATTTTTCTAAACGGCTGTTTGCCTAACTAGTACGATAATAAAAAGGCAATTTCATATTCCCATTCCTATTCAGTAGGTGTGACTCTGCTTCCACACCTGCCGAAACATTCCTTGAGTCATCACAGTAATTACGAACATCCTTAATTTAATGTAGATGGTTTATATATTCCCTATTAAACATACCCTTAACTTTTACAGAAATAATTGCTATATACATTCTGCTAATAACTTTCTGTGCGGCTGTGCAGAAGGTTTTCAACATTCAGCTTGCATTTCCATCTGTAAAATGGGGTAACATTGCATTTCTAGCTACTGATTGTGTTCTAGTAGCGGTATTGATACCGGTATGGTATTCTCAATTTTTTGCTAAATTTTGCTAAATGCTATGCAAGTTCTAGCTTATGAAAATGTTATGATAAAGCTGTTGAGTAAAAACGTTATTTGAATTATTATAAAATAAACAGCTCAAGGCTCTCGCCATGCTAATCAAAATGCCAACGTTAATTTAGTTGTTATTTAGAATAGCAATTCATTCAGATTGGCAAAAACATAGTTCACAGCCACTCAAGATAAATAATAATCACTAAAAAGAGAGTAATTTATTCCAATTTGATTATATCGGCATAAGCACAATACCGCTGGACTGAATAGGGAAAACTGAAGGCTCTGTAGGACTCCACTGCAGCTGCGTCTGCCAAACTCCTCTGACAAAGGTGTTAACATTGCCCTGGGTTGTATCAGCATTCAGTGTAGGGACAGTCACCCTACAATCAGCATACTATCTTTCTGCTAACACATTGCTCCGTCCTCTTAATACTGAGATCGGCATAACGTGCCTTATCTATAATGCGGCATAACAAACCCAGGCATTTTGCAAATACCTTTTGTATTGCAAAAACGCAGAGAAATTATTCGTGGTCTGTGTACGTTCACAGAGCTGCTTTCAGCTGGGCTTCTCTTCGGTCTGGTTGGGCAGCGTGGGGTCCAGTCCTTGCACACATCCTCACGGTAGTTTCAGTGTGCGTTTTATTTTAGGCTGCAGAAAGAAAACGTCAAACTCCACAGTGAGGGCGGTAAGGGATCTTAACCTGGTCAAACTCTTGCTTCGCTGAAGATGTGAATTAAGGTGGTGATGGCCACATTCTGTGCCATGGAGGAGACCTGCATGTGAACTACGTGTGGCAATATAAATAATAATCCTCTCAGTTTACTCTGTAATTAAATATCTTTGGTAAGTCACTCCTTTCACATGATGCAAATATTTACGGCTTGTAAAGAATATGATATCCAGTCAAGAATCAGACGTTTCTGGTGAGCGTGAAAAAGGCTAGACATCTGAGAATGAGAAACTCGGGAGATCGTATTTGCTTAGGGGAATAGAAAGACTTTGACGGTACGAAATGTCCTCCAAAGCCAACCCAAATCCTTGCTTTGAGAAGCCCAGCTTTTGTTCAGACTTTTATTAGAGAAGGTGGTGACTCTCTAAAGCTCTGTGAGATGAAAAATACGTGCAGAAGTATTCGGTGTCTGGATTCAGCCGCTTTGCATTGCGACACATTAGTCCCCCTTTGGAGCTACCGGGCCTGAAATTCTGTGTTTCTCAACCAAATACGAGTTTAATATTGACTTGCTGATGGTCGCGTGGTCCCGTGAGAACAGACCTCCTGCCCTTTGCATTCCTTGCTCTCACAGCCTACCAGCCAGGGGGGTTATCGTCGTCGCTCCCCTCCACCGGCACCAGCTCTGGACGTATTGAAAAGGAGGAGAGAGAAAACACGAATTTGGTTATAGCCTGCTGAATTGCAAAATGAATCGATGTGCCTCCATCCTTTCAGAGCCGGCACAGCTCGTGATTTATGTCGAAGAAATCTTGTTCAGGTTTTAGGGTAAGCAAAGAGGATCCATCTGGTGATTTTACAGCTCACGGACTACGGAAGGGACTGAATTGGCAGCTTTTATAGCTCTGTTGTCTCAAAATCTGAAAGTATTAAAAGTTTTTCATTAGAGGAAAATACTGATCAGGAAACAGCCTACACTGGGAATCCATATGAAGGGCAATTGCTGACCAGTACATTGATATACTGAGTACCAGTCTAATTTAGTAGTTTTAAATTTTGCACTTTTTATAAAAATGAACGACTGTGTGATTAAAACATCAGGTCTGATAAGTCAGGCTTCCAGGAAGCAGTGACCAAATTAGTTCTCTAAATACTTATCCAACTTATTCAGATCTCTCTTGAGGAGTTCAAAGTGTTTGTGCCAGGGTTGAAGTTGCTTCTTGATAAGCTTAAATATAGGAGACAGGCAGGAGTCCTACTTCAGATTCCTTCTCAATCCGGAAGTACAATTAATCCCTTCTCCCCATCCCCATCCTGTACAACAGTTGGTTTGATTAGTGCCAGTTGTTTATTACTGCAATCCATTTATATAAATTACCTCCTGTTTATTTTAATGTAAATCAACTAGGAATAGAAATATTCCCAAAGTGGTTTGTCTTTTATAACAGAATCTTTAATGTAGGAATGCTATAATATTATAAAACCTGAAACCTGCTAAAACGATTTCACTCTTGCACCATTTCTGTGTGTAATCAATCAGTAGAGGTACTAAGAGCAATTTGGAATGAAAGTATATGCCTTGCCAAATTAAGAGATATGGGGAAGTACATATAAGCTAAAAGCATCAATTCTCTTGCCAAACAGCAATTGTCAGTTCTACTTTTAATAAAAACAGTTCAAACAGTTCATTTGCAGAAATTAGGATGGAATCTGAAAGGAAAGTTTTATTTAAAAAAATTTAAAAAATAAAAAAATAAAAAAACTATAATCTCGCTTATTAGAAACAGTTATTAAAACGTTAGAAATTACAAACTGAAGAACATGAGCTGAGATGAATCATGCTGTAGATGAGCATATAAAGGAAAGGTTGTTTCATGCTTTGTGCACATATGGCTGTGTGAAATGAATGTAACTCTTACCAGCCATCAGAGTAAAGGCGATGGTCAGAGTTTTATGCTTTTTCTTACGAAAATGACGTGTTTCAAGCCTTAAATCCATCTTTTTAATATTTTTATCTTTTTCTTGTGAAAAATATGGCTTTAAGGCTTGAAGCATGGCAAATCCTACAGAAGGAAGGAGGAAGGAAATCTGAGGAAGGAATTCTCTGAAGATCCCCATTGAGAATGTGCTCCCCATTCAGTCCAATGATGGCTACGTTTGTTTTACCATCAAAAAATAAATACTTCACATATCTTGCACCAAAGCTGGAGGACTCCAGGACTGCATGAGGTGCAGGTTGTCTAGCCTGACAGGACAGGGATTTTATTGCATCTTTTCTTCATCTTCTTGAATCTGGGGCTGAATGAGGACTTCCTTTCTGGAAATTGTTACTAGTAGAATATGTGTTTGAGACACATCTTGTTTCTCGGTGACCCAAGACGTAGACACATCTCAAGACTTTATTTTTTCCTATTATTTCATATTTCCATTTCTACTCTGCTGAAATTCTATAGAAGCCTGAAATTTTAGCAGTACATGAATTCTGCTTCTTGCCTATTCTTTTCCTTCCAGTTTCCTCCTGGAGTAGAAGGATGGAATTAAATCAACATACAGCTTTGGGCAGTCTGGAACAAGCTCTGGCTACTGGTCTGTTAGCAGAGTTGCTTCAGGCAGTGACCTGAGACGATTATGAATTCGGTACAGATGTTGACAGCCCAGGTCTCCTTTCTGAAATCTGTTTAAATGGCTTTAGTAATAAACACAGCAATGTAGTAATGTGTAACAGTTAAAATCATAATTGAGTAATTTCAGTTATTTTAAAACTTTTATTTCAAGGCACAGAAGAGTGATGTGAAGCCGCCAAGCTATTGCTATCAGCGAAGTAGTTTCTGAAGTAAATTCCTGCCTATTCCTGTAACATAGTGAATTCCTGGTGCTGGCTGTTTTGGTAGATTTACAACTGAGCGGTACTTTTTTCCATGCTGGCCACGCAGGAAACTTCTTCTAGATGGCCGCTGCCTCCCAGGCCATGGTTATAGGTTGCTGGTTCTACAGCACGAATCAGTATTCAGATGTTTCTGGCTAGTTTTTTTTCTCAATTCCTAAAATTCCTCTTTACTGACAATTTAAAAACTTGGTTTCTATAACTTATACCGTCTCTGAGGTTCATGTCAGAAGAAATGTGTTTGGATTCTATGCTAAATCCAGAAGCTGGATTTGTGTTACTAAACTAGAAATAGCATTTTAATTGAACGAGGCTCTAGCTGATAAGTCTTGTGATTGTACTCCAGGATCCTGATCAATCTGTACTCAAAAGGGTAGGTTTCAAAAACTAAAGTACTTTTGGGATAGACACTGTCAAAGATGCCTCTATCAGAGATATCCAGCATTAGTCTAATGAAATGAGACTATAAATTATGTCAGTGTGAAGTGAAACACTTAGTAGTTCTGCTGCATAAAATGGGACTGGCAGCATCTTCCGTGCTGCCATGTGATATAGTTTCTTAATTACAGCCACAGCTGAAATGAGTTGTCTTTGGGAATTGGAATGAGTTCATATAAGCACTTACATTATCAGGAAATATAAATAGTTTATTTATTCATAGGGCAGCTACCATCTTCCTACTATAGGTTTTTGATGGACACTTGTGCTGCCTCAATCCACTCAGAATTCAAAATTGTTCTTTTGTGCAAGAACTTTATGGCAAAAGCACTATAATTTAATTTAGTATAATGTCTTTAAAACAATGATGTTTGTTTTTTAAATGAATATTTTATATGTTGTGTTTAATTAAAATAAAAGTCTGCTACTGATCTAGGAAACACAAAACAGACTTGAGTTCGTATTTATGAAGTGTAACAATATTGGCAAGAAACAACTTATCTTGTTTATGAGACATGCCTCCCATTACCGCTACAGATTGCAGACGTTTTATTGCTGAGCTTTACATGGTTTACAATTCAACAAATGTAGCGAAACTGTCATCATGAAAATAAGCCTATAAATGTAGGTTTGGAGGATTTTGTGTTTTTTTTTTTTTGTGGAGTATAGTATTTACAGATCAAAATGTGTTTCCGGTAACTCTGCATTCTGGAAGATTTCTTGCATTTAAATCCCTGTAAAGACAGAGCAGTCCTGGGGAATGCTCCTCCACATAAAAAAGGGAAACAAGTGATTTTTTTGCATCTGTTTCCAAGTTTCGTATAAATGACAAAGCTTGGCTTGACTCTCTAGAAAGGGGGTTAATTGGCTTGAGAAGGAGGAGACCTGAAAAAATGAAAAAACTTGAAAAGTATTGCCCGTGGATATTAAAATTATTACTCTTTGATCAGCAAACATTGGCTGTGGCCATCCCTCTGATATGAGGAGCATCAGATGGAGAGCTGAGCTCCTGCTGCACCCCTCCATGGCTTTCACAATACTTCGCTCTAATCAATGAAAGCACACCCAGGTCAAAGTAATACTCAAAGCTTTTATATTTTTCATTAAAACATCTGACGACAATATCTCCTGTATCTAGCCATTTAGTTGCATATCTTTCCAGGATACTCATTAGCGTGGAGGATCTGTACTTCAATAATAATAATAGCACTGCAAGCTGAACACTCTGCTGCGAGAAGAGGTAATTAATTAAAGCAAGATCCTTGTGATGCCAGCAGATCTTATCCATTTTTCATGTGCAAAAAGGTGAGGTGAGCAGCAAAGTGGATGTGCCATGCTTGTACCATGCCGCGTGGGAAGAACAGTGGCTAAAATCCACGACTTTCTCCTTCCACACAGGGTACACAATAATGGCAAGCGCCAACTCTTGGTGGTAGCTAGGTGCTATGAAACTGGTCAGCTCACTCCGTTCCAGCGGTGGGTTTTTATAAAAGATTTGTTGTTTTGTTGCTTCATATCCACATTTTTTCAATGGAGACAAAATAAACAGGAACAAAACAGCGTAGGTTCAAGCTACAACGCGGTGCAAACCTCTGAGCGCGATGGTGCAGGACTGTTTTTTGAGACCTCGTGCCTGTCTTCTCCTCTGCTCTGTATCATTCTGAGCATGTTCCACGCTGCCAGATTTCTTCCAAGGTTTTTCAGATGACTCAAAATCCAGAGATTCATTATCCTCTGACTTACTCATTTTTCACAGAACAATATTTTGACCAGTTTAATCATCTGCATGGAGAGTGTGGAAGTCTTGGCAGCTACTTGGCATACTAAGATAGATTCCCAAAAAGACCAGATATGCTTCTGAAATGTTGGAGAAGTGATGTTGTATAATTTGCTTATTAATCATATAGGAGAACAGAGTAATGTCTCTGCTCCTCACTTACTCCTCTACCTCTCTCCAAATTCTTTCTTGTCTGAATACCTGAATCACTTAGAATAGAAATCTGTGCTTTGTTGTTTCATGCTTATTTGGCTCCATGTCTTCTTTAGGAAAGCAAAACGAGTTTCTTAAATGTCATGCTTTCTTATTCTATGTTTTTTTTTGTGGTCTCTAATAAAGTTCTGTCAGAATCTTTTCTAAATTTATGTAATTTTCAGTCTGAATAGTGTAAGTCTTAAATGCATAAGTAGTCAATAGCTTTTTAGCTGCTGCACACTATTTTTATTCTTGTTCCCTTGAAAAAATAGCTATCAGTGCACTCAAGCAAGTTATGTGACCTTTGTCTGCATTAGTCACTGTAACGTTGATGCTGTTTTAACATTTCATACATTAAATTTACAATATTTTTTGCTGAAATAAATAGGACTGCTTTGGATAGTTGTATTCTTGGTGGTAAATCTATGAGAAATTGAGCTTGTATTAGACAAAGTCAAATGCCTTTTCCATGTGAAATGGGAGGCGGTGTGAAATAACACAACATGTAGAAAGCTAGATATTATGTGTTCTCTGAAGTCTACAAAGACAGGCAAGTATCGGTGCAGAAAGTGATTATTCCAACATATTTCATATCCATATGTTTATTCCTCCTTTCTTACAAGATGGCAACTTGCATGTAATGAAAAAATGTGCAATAGGCTTAGATCCATTGCTGCCTGTATGCAGCAAGGTTCTTGCACAGGAGTAATCTTAATATCGGCCTGTATCAGAGTCAAATGCACTTCTGCTATGCTTGTTATAGAAATCTTCAGTGTTGGGTGTAGTAGATTTAGAAGAAGTGGCCAGAGTAGAATTCTGGAGCAGGACAGACAGGTGGGGCATTGCATCTAGCTGGAAAATATAAAGGAAAAAAGGAGATGAAACTATTGCAATGAGTGACAGCTGCTGTGTTATTTCTATCTTTCTAACTAGTTGCTTATTGAACTAGATAGAAAAGTACGAAGTGTTGCAGTTCTGTGCTGGCATCTGTAACCTGTCCTAGTCTGGCTCTTACCGATGTCAGTGAACACAAATGCAACCGAGGTATTAAGGGTTTTTTTAGACATAAATGGGGTAAAGTTGGTTGGCTTTTTGGGTGCAGAAGGAATTTTGTGAATGAATGAGTTAAGGTAGATATTAGTTATCCATTGTTATCCATTAGTTATCCATTCTGTGATTGTGTAAGGCTGTGAAAATTACATTTGTAAACATTGTTCATTGTACTACAAAATTTGTTTTATTAAATTTACAGTAGGTTGTAGTATAACCTACTGGCTCTACTATAACTCACTGGTAGGTTATCATAAGGTAGGTAGGTTGTAACATAACGTACTGTAAAGAAGACTGAAAGCCTTAATGCTCACTTAAGAATTTAATATGCCAAATGTTTGCTTTTCAGATGAGGATACACTTGATTTATGACTATTTAGATCTTATATATTGCAATTAATTGAAGGAATTAGGTTTCATTCTCATTCCTTTGACTAGCAGATAGGCATTTGAAAGTCACTTTTGTAAGAATTACAACCAAGCAGCTAAAATCAATTCAATGAGCATTTTTTTTTATTATT
Organism: Anhinga rufa; assembly: GCA_013400875.1. Classification (NCBI taxonomy): domain Eukaryota; kingdom Metazoa; phylum Chordata; class Aves; order Suliformes; family Anhingidae; genus Anhinga; species Anhinga rufa. Next base: position 9,377 of record VZTV01019309.1, read on the forward strand.
CATGTTCAAAAAGTTATCTCAGTTACGGTATTGATAGGTAACACTCTTGATGCTCATTTACGGCACTCCACTGATGCTTCAGATAAATACTGTACGCTGCTAAAGGGTTTGAGATGCCACAGAGGTTTACCTGGAGATAAGAAGTAATACTTTGCTCTCCATTCATTTGGGCATGGTGCTTGTTTGCTCTTGCCAGCGGGAAGTTCCCCCCAAAGCCAGCCCTTCTGGATAAACCCCTGCAAACTAGCAGGAGATGGCGGTTCAGGCTCCCCTGACGTCTCCCAGGAAGCCTGATCCTGCTTGCACAAGGATGTTGTCTCTGCAAAAAGACTGCATTTGAATCCAACTGCTTTTGGCCCCCTTCAGCTCCGGGTCCCAACACCAGGCCAGGTTTAGACCAGAGCAGAGCGCAAGTTTATTTAACAAACCTTAGCAGAAGTGTAGGGGAGGGTTTCGAAGCTCTTGTTTGATGCAAAATTTGACAAGAAAAAAATCAGTCTGAGTTAATTGTCCTGCTTCTTTGCTTGTTTCCGAATATCTCACCTGGAATCACTGTGCTGTGTTTGGGGCTGACGGATCCATCTTTCAGTGGTAATCCTGGATCCCCTCCCAGCAGCCGGCTAGAAAATATTCCTCTGCGTTCCTCTAATTAGCTATGGCCTCCTCATTCTTTTCAGTGCAAATTTATCATTTCTATTTCTTTCCTGTCCTGTTTTGCTTTGTTTGTTGTTTTTTTTGGTTTTGTTTGGCTGGGTTTTGTTTTTGTTTTTGGGTTTGTTTTTGTTTTTTTTTGTTTTTTTTTTCTTTTTAATTTGACCTCTTCCTCTGTTTTCAGACGTTCCTGGAATTTTTCAAGGTTTACTGCAGATCATGCAACAGAAAACAATAATAATTGCATAAGCATTGGCTAAGTAGCGGGTGCTCAGACTTTGTAGCTATCACCTACAGCATCTTTGGACACGTTCTTTATTGCCAGATCTAGGAGCACAACACGGTGTCCAGGTACGTCTCGGATCTGAAGCCCATTAATTTCGGCAGTGGAAGCTTTTTCTTCTA
>VZTV01019312.1:0-23880 GCA_013400875.1 Anhinga rufa
AAACGTAGGTAAAAGGCGGTCAGCTTGGATGACTGCACATGGTGAGTCTGTTTGTGTATGTAGAGGCAGTCACAAAACAAGTTGATTGAAAACTCTGCGAATCTCACATCAAAGTTGATCTAAACTATAACAAGTTATGTGGTACATATCTAGACAAAACAGAAAATAGATATCTGTAGTCATCTGAAATATTTTCAAAGAAATGGCGCTACCTGCGTCAAACACAATGCCTGCATTGACCAGCTACCTGTTAACCCTTATTAGAGGTGTAAAAGTCTAACAAAGACTCTCTATGTCTTCAAAGAACTGTTCAGTTTTCCTCACCCACTACTAATATTTTTGCAGGTATACTCCCAGATCCCAAGCCCAAATTGGTTTTGTGGGTTGGAAATGCGGGTTTGTGGATTAAATCTCCTTTTGTGCAGCTACTTTGTAATACAAAAGATCTAGAAAGGGTCTGATTGCCTGCTCGGTCAAAAGAAAATGCTTTATCTGCTACAACTTCTGTCCGTGTGTGATGGTGTTGTCATTTGAATGCTCTGTTTGGAAAGAGGGCTCTGAGCCTACATACAGTGAGAACTCAGGGCAGGCACAACAGTTGCACTGTTCACTGTAATAGCACTGAATATATTCAGGTTATCGCAAAAGAAATATTTTCAATGTGTTTCTTCTGAGCTAATAAATGCTTTAATTAACTGCACTAGTTTATACATTTAGGCAAATTATAGCTAATACACTTAATTGTATATAAAATGCAGCCTTGGTTTATTTTACATGAAAGACAAGGAATCAAATAGCATGGTTTCTGATGTAGATTCATACAGAGCAATCTTAAAATACATCTTTGAGGCCTATGTTCTTACCAATACCATATTGTCAAATAACAAAATTATTTTAGCTGCAGTTCCATGATACATTTTCTTTATTAGTCAGGCTGGTTTAAGAAGTTCCCACCACAACCTCCTTCTCAGGCGCTCTCCGTGCACCCTTAGTGCAGGCAAAAACTGTTTGTTCAGCTGTGCTGTAAATTTCATCACAGAAACAATCTGGGTTAAAAATAACCTCCAATTAAAAATAATTGAATAATATTGATGGTCTAGGTTATAAAACTGTCTCAAAACAGTTTTATCCAGAATTGGGAGGGGCTGAGGGGGGTGGATGGGAGCAGGGATGACTGCGATGCAGAAATAAAATGAGCTGGGAGGGGGCAGGGGAAAAATAACTTCTGTTGTGGACTTCAGTGTTGCTGAAAAAGCATGTGGCAGAACTGGTCAGTGCGAGCTGCAGCGCTGCGCAGAGCCAGGCTTGCAGAGCCTGGCAGGAACCGGGCATAAACCTCATTGGCAAGCTACTGTTAGAGTATATTGATGTGATGTAGTCAATCTATGGCTGCAGTGATACTTATCTCCCCAAAATTAAATGAAGCATCTAGATAAATATAATACTGTATACTACGTTAGCATAAGCTTGATCATTTACTTAAAGGGTTTAAACCGTTACTGCTCCAAACTGCCTTTTGTCATTAGGGAAAAAATTACAAATTTCAAATACAAATTAGGGAAAAAAAACCCACCTTTAGAAATGCTGTAACCTAGTAGTTATTGTGTTGTCATTCATTTATTATTTTGCGTATATGGATCAAAAACATCTGTTGTTCATAAATGCATACTACTACATAGAGAAGAACTCAAAGAATATATTTTAGATTACTGAATTTATTCTGCTTGGGTATTTTTAATGATTTAACAACATTTGTGTGTGCATACAGTTCCATACTTTGCTGAAAACAACATTTTTTCTTCTAAAAAGAAATCTAAGTATAAAGTTGTTTTACTTTATTCACGTAGTTTTGTTTGTAGTGGGAATTCCTGCTAAGTACTGTGGAAATTTTAGATGTTGACAAATTTAAAATAATTCAATTAATACCTTATGCCTACTGGGATATTTTCTATCAACAATCCCACAGTACTTTCTATAAAGTAGGCTACAGGAATTAATTAATATACAATCAATAGACTGCCTACTCTAGGGATCGAAAAAGGCATCTGCTCTGCGCCAGGAATATATTTGACTGTCTGGCTGTTTGTTTTGTTGTTTATTTAAAGGGAAATGAAAACAGTTTTATCTAGCAAAAAACAATGGTGAATACTTAAGTAGATAATTGTACCTATAGTTAGTTAACAGCTTGGAATTTAAGCAGTATATTGATGCTTCCTTCATAAGGGGTGATAAGCTTTTTAAGAAAGTTAATGTATTACAAATTACCTCAGAATTACCAACTTTAATAAGATAATACCAAAAAGGAAAAAAAAAAAGGGGGTTTAGACCTAACTATTTTATAATCCTTACAGTTAGAGGTTTCCTAAAAGGAAATATTTATTTCCTAAAGATTTCAGTTCATTGTTACTGCTTTGCCAGGGTGCTGTCAGAATCCTCCAACAATTCAGTACAAAATTTCTGCATTCCACGTATAGAGATTTTGAATGTAGCAACACAAATAAGACAAAGTCTTACCTTTTGAGTCCTTTTTGCCAATATCACGAAGACCATTCGATAAGGCATGCCGGTACATTGTATTAATTCTTGCATACAGGGCCAGATTCTCAGCTTCATTAAAGCCTGTGAACTGAAGCAGATTTACTTATGTATGATTTAAGGCCTGAAGGAACGATTGGTTCAGTTCAAATTCCTATATAACACAATGGTTCATTCACGCTGCCCCACAAGTAACTGGGCTGGAGTGTATATTTTAAGTAGACATCAGTTTTAGGGCAGATTTGAAGAGCTTTTCTTCTTACCCCATTTTAAGCAGTTCCTGTTTTCTACCGCTTCTTCCAAATGCCAAGCTATTTCTGCATTTCTGAATATGACAGTCTTTTGATTGGCATGCGGAACCAAACCAGAGAACTGATGTGGCTTTTTTGGTTTTCTGCATTATTTTTAATTTGGGTTCAGCAAACAGTTCACCATTCAGCTATACAAACGGTTGCATGGCAGAAGAGAGAGAACAGTATGGGAGTAGGTATAAGTAGTAGAGGAGAAGAGAGGAAAGGGCTTCACGTAGCAGCTCTGTTACCTGTTGTTGCTCTTCTGCCCATTTTTCTCCTCCGTACCATGGCTGGCAGAAGGCAGGGCATATCTGTACCTCACTAGCTGAGGTTCACAGTCTAGCATTTTAGTGTGAACTGACATTCACAGGCAATTAAAGCAAATATGCTAGACTGTGAACTGAAACAGTTCTGTTGTCGAAATGTCCTCCGGCAGAGGGGACGGCAGGACAGCTGGGGGTAGCAATGCATTAAACCAGTGCAGCTGTTTTCCTCATTGCGCTCAAGTCAGAGCTCTTAATTAAGTACACCACATGTAGAAAAATGTACTACACTGCTAGGTAATTTGTTCCAATACTAAACTTCCTTCGGAGTTAAAAATGAACATCATCTTTCTGAACTGAATTCTGCTGAGATCTCCTTCTTACCATTGACCTTCGTACGTCAGCGTCTACTAGCTTCAGTACTGGGATTCAGTATTTGGAACCTAAGTAGGATTTTTGAAAGAGTGTGTTCTAAATGTGGATGTTTCTTAGCTTTCTGAGCCACCTTATGAAGTAAGGAGGAAGGTGGAAGTGCTAATTCGGGGTAAGAAGTTTTGGGAAATGGCAGCAGGGCATTAAGAAAATGCCAGCTAGACTATTTATGGGAAAGTCCATACATAGGAATTAAGACTCTAACATTCCAATTATTCTTATGTTTGGGTTTTTTAGCAGATGACTACCGTAAGCATAAGCTAAACAGAACAAACAAGTATTTTAATTCAAGTAGTTTGAACAGAAGGCAATAGTAGATTATAACTTTATTTTGCCACTAATTCAAAGAAGGAGACAGCCTGGATAATTATGCAAAACAACCACACTGAAAGCTGGGTACATTTTAAAAATCATTAGGCAAAAATAAGTTATCTGAAAATGATAAAATGATTTCCAAATGAGAAATAGATTAATGCAAGTGTACTCTGAGCATGCACTTTAATATATAACCTCAATTAATCTTGAGTAAAATTCTTGAACCTCATAACTCCAGCAATTAATAGAGGAAGTAGACTTGGAAAGACAAGTACGTACAAAGGAAACTTAATTTGATTGGTTGATTGAACCTGAACTATGTTGTTTTCATAGATTTTGAAACAATGAGAACACAAATGCAAACTGTTGTTTCGCATTTGCTTACAATTGACCGGTAATGAGGTAATGACTACTTCAAATCTCTTCTTCTGAGCAAAGTATTTTTGGAGTCTCCTCAGTCCTCTAACATATAAAGGACTATAATATATAAAGCTTTTTATTCCAAATTTATGAAGACCTATTTACTCTAAACATGTTATGTTACTAAGACCTATTAACTGTAATATTTTCTAGTACATTTTGAGTTTTAAACAGTATACCAGAAAATCCAGTAGACATTATGTCTCTCAAAGCAAAGACTTGTACCCCAAATTAATCAGCATCTCTGAATGTTTAATAATAGTTGGATCTAATCTCAGTCAAGAGCTAGAAATGAGTCACATATACTTGTCATTTATTTGATTATATTAAAATGTGATTTTTTGACATAGATATGTTTAAATAAGGTAAAAGTTTCAGTTGTTACAAACAGCCACTTTACTAGGGCATAAATCCAAGTTACTGGTGAAAACAATTGGACTCCCTCTCACCTAGCTGAGAGGAAAAAAGAATTAAGATTAGTTTTTAGTTCAGATTGTTGATCTAGTTCTTTATTCAGCAACAGAAATGGTTGTGCCAACCCAAGGGAGAAGGTAGGCACCGACCACAGGAGCAAGAGGAGAAGGTGACACCATCTGCTTCTGCAGCAGGGTGGATTTATGCAAGATTAAAGTGACCGTATAAATACAGCCTTAGAAAAGAAACCTGCTGGCTAGAAGAGTCTGTTTCCACAAATAGATTAATGATTTGTTTATAACAAGTTAAGCCACAAGGGAATCCTTAACAGGATTTCTGGGTAAGAGATGGCTCCACCTACTCATACTAGAAGCATTAGCATTTTTAAGAATTTGAATGTGATAGGAAACAATCTATTAGGATAAAATTAAAGTTAACACACCGATTAAATCAGAGTTCACAGAAATTTGCAGGAGGGGAAGGAAATAGAATCTCACTCTGAAGGGAACACGAGGGGAAGTTTAGGTCTGAAGGTTGGATGTGTCCCCAGATCTTCATTCTCTTCCACAAAGACAAGCCTAAGGAAGCAGGGTCTGTATAAAAACAGACTGCCAGACAGACCTCCGAGCAAGCACCCTGATAGCTGGCTAATACAAAGAGAGAGAAACCTCTGTATTTGTGCAGACTTTATTTTAGGAAATGCAGGTTGTTTTCAATCATTGTCATGTTGTATATTGTGTAAATATATGTGTTACAAGTAGTTACCAACCAAGGTAACTGGCAAGTGCTAAGGCATTCCATTACTACTGCTGCTGTAATACTTGAAAACTGTGGTGCTGCCTGGGATCACAGAATATTTCTTGGGCATATCCAAAGAGTAAGAGCTCTAATCCAGGAAGCCATGCTAGGCAGACTGAAAACTGGTAAAGCTGCTGTGAAAAAGAGAAGTCTTGTGATTATTAACATTAGACGTCTTGTGATTATTAACATTAGCCAGAGGCTCCCTGCATATAATATGATGGCGGAGAGAGTGTGTGAACCCGGAGGATTTCCCATGGAGTCTCTTATGACAGCATTCGAGTTAAATTGCTACGTGGGTGCAGCTGCTTCAAATAACTGTGTAAGAAACAGGTCCAGCACCGCAGCAATAAGTTAATGTTTAGCTTTTGTTTAATGTTAAAACCTGTATTACTTGCTCAACTAACACAAACTTTCCCTCAAAAGAAATTGGATAAAATTATTCATGTTTATAAAGGTGCACGTTACACTGAGTATCTTGAAGAATTCAGATTCTTCTCTGTAGTTTTCCATTCTCCTCATTAGTCTCATATTTTCATTCATTGTATGTCCAGAATTCCAGGATGCTTCAGCACATGTAACCGCTTTTAGGTTTTTCTGAGTTATTCTTAGCATTTAATAAGCTCCAAGTTGTCATAGAACTGAAGATGAAGGTAAAAAGTTGCTATAAAACCACATTTACCTTTTGACACCGTGTCAAAACACTGCATTTGTATTATCAGCAGCTGATTTCTGTCTTACACACAAACCCTGCATCACTAGAATAACAACACGCAGTGTTGATATAGCTGGATAGGAAACTTAAATATTAGCAGGTAGCAATAAATCAGCATGACTTTTACTGCTTGGGCATTAAGATATACTGAAGTGTTGGCACTGGCATTCAAAAATGGATAATGTGTGAACTGTAGAATGAAAAGGCATGTGAGAAGGGAAAGGCTATACTGTAAATAACACATCAGTGTGATTTATGTTCTATCTCAGTTGCTTTTCTGCATCTGGCCCCCGGTCTTTAGAATATTCCTTTGGTTTTGCACACCCACTGAATGCAAAGTCAGTGCATGTTACACCTTTTCTGTTACCCTTCTGGCTTAGGTGGCCCAGCTTTTCATGGGAGTTGCCTCTACTGAGGCTTAACTGGGAATTCTGTGTTTGACAGGTAGCTGAAAAAGGCTGAAATGGGCGTACCTTTTTGCATTTAGCAAAGCCCGGGCACAAAGAGTACTTGAAGAAGAACTAAACACTTCAGTGCTGGAATAAAGCACCTGCTCTCACAGATGACTAAGATCTCATGTACTAAGTGAAAAATATATCCCCTAATGAACATACGCCAAGAACTGTTTGGATCCAGACATAACAGGAATGAAACATTTAGATCCTTGCCTGCCATATGGGAGACCCACATTTCATGATTGCTCCCAGCCTGTCATCCCAAGGGTTGGCACAGAGCACTGGATGAAGTAATGGCTTGAGATTATTCAGCAAAACGTCTAAATGTTCGCTCTGTGGTCTCCTCTTGTGTTGCCTTTCCGTTGCGTGACCGTAATCTAGCTAAACTTGTGCAAACCACTGAACTGTAGAGGGAGGTGATGCAGAAAGCGCGGCCATCTGGGCCTGCCTGAATAGGAAGAGAAGAAAACACCCTTACTGTGAGAGTTGCTGGCTGTTATTAAAGCCAGGATTGCATTTACAGGAGTGCCAAATCTTACTAATTAATTTTCAGATTTATACTTTAGAGTGGCTCTGGCAGTGATTATACTATTCAAAAAGCAGTCACGGACTGTTCTTGAATCTTAAAGCACAAGTCTCTTTAAATTCTGCAGAGTTTTAATACTTTGTGAGCTCCTAACATTTGGTTTCCAGATACACATCTTTCCTTAACAGTAAGCCCTGCCAAAAAAACGTAACTTATTCTTACAGTAGTATTTTTGCAACCCATCTTTTCATTAAAGAAGCCTTCTTTGGTAAGTGTACTGAACACCAAAAGCCTAAGCAGGCTGCGTTCATATCCTCATTATTTTTAGCCCCACACCGTGGCAAAATCTTTTTGCCCAAAGTCTCACAGCCAGAAAAGCACCCAAACGGGAGACTGCCAGCTTTCAACTTTGACTCTACTAAACACATTGCATTAAAAGAAGTCACAGTCAAGTCCTATTACACGAGAAGGCAGAACAAAAGTAAAACTTCACGTAAGAAAGGACAACTTTACTTGAAGTTAGCAGTGCTCCCACTAATTTCAATTGGGCTGGGACTTCTCACAGTGCGTGAAGCATTGAGAGATCCTCTGGTGAAGAAGCCATTGAGGATTTTTTTCCCTCCTTTATGAGACCGATGTCCCTCATCTGTGTTAATAAGGGCGCGGGCAAACGTTCCCTCCTTATTTTGGAGGAAATACTCCTTTTTTTTTTTTCTTAAATGTAACAGGCCCGCAGCTGCTTTTAATACTGTGTCCAGTAAATGACAGGAGCCTGTTCGCAATCAATGAGACACATTATTAACTGACTTCTTCATAATTGTCCCCAGACAGGGGCCGCACGCTTTCTGCCAGGCCAGGGCACCGAGGGGAACCCGGGGGCGCCTCTCGGCTCGACGAGCCCCCCCGACTCCTGCCCCTCACGGCCCGGGGGCGGGAACAGGGCGAGGGACAACCTCTCCGCCCCGCCCCGCTCCCTCACAGCCGCTGCCATCCTACCCTTTCGGCAGAGGGTGGCGGGGCGGGCGGAGGCGGCGGCTGCCCGCCCTTTTCGCCCGCTGACAGCCGCTGTCGCTCGGCCGGTGCCTGAGGGAAGGCGGCCGCCGCCGCCGCGCTGCTCCTTCTTCCCTCAGCGCCGCGCGTGTGTGCCGGCCGCAGCGGCGGGCGGGGGAAGCGTTCCTCACCGCTCCGCCTCCCACCGCCGCCCGCTGCGGGGATGTGTGATTGCCATGGCGAGGCGGCTCTTCCCGGGGGCCTGGCTCAGGAAACCCCACTACGCGCAGGTAGGCCGGCGGCGGGCCGTCCCCCGCGGCGGGCGGGCCGGGCCGGGCCGGTGCCAGCACCAGCACCCTTCCCCTTCCCCATGGCAAAGTTACCTCAGGNTCGCGGTGCCGGGGCTGAGGCGCTGCCGCCGGGCGGGCGGCGGGTCCTGGGGCACGGGAGCAGGTGCCGGGCGGCCTCGGGGGCCGCGGTGCCTGTTGCCGCCTCTCCCGCCGCTCGGATCGGGCCTCTCTCCCCGCCAAGGCTCCAGGGACAGACTTCAGCTGCACCCAGGGCCCGGGGAGCCGTCGTGCTGTTCCCCACCACAAGTCCCTCCTTTACACCTCTCGCCGGTACTGCGGACACCCGTCCCATCAGGCGGTGGACTGGAGCTTGCGTGAGCAGGCTTCTTTTTTTCACGTTCCCTCAAGGAATTAATGTTGGGCACTTTTCTCTTGCTGTCCAGTAGTTAGCTGCTCCGCGCATTTGTGCATGCGTTCATAGGCACACTTCTGCATTTACATCTACACGTTTGGATTGCTTAAGCTCTCTGCGTAGGGATGTTCTGGTTGAAAGTGCTGTGGCTGTCATGTAGCAAAGCGCTACTGTGAAACGTTAGTGAGTTATGACCTTGTGGTACGCTGAGGGCTGTTCTCTGGGGCTCCTTTTTACCTGTTGCGTTATATTTTAATTAAACTGTAATTAAAATGAGTATTTGCTGAGTTGGAGGGGATAAATACTTCCTTTTTCTAATCTATGCCACTTACATGTTCATCATCTGTTGATATCTTACTAAATGCTTTGTGATTATTGGATTAAAAAATGTAAACTTCATCCTGATGTGTTTTAAAGTCTCAAGTGTTTTAATTCTTCCTCATCTGGAACTTCTCCAATCTTATTCTCTTTTTGGAAGTACCTGAAATGGGATGTAATGTTTAAGGAGAAGTATGCAGAGACAGGTATAATCTTACCCACTTTAATATTTGTTTTATGGTACGTATCTGCATATCTAGGTCAGTATCATTTGATTTTTAGACTGGAAAAGATTGCTGTCGATCTATTTACTGACATAGCCACTGGTAGAGCATTTGGATTCCCATAGGAGAAAGCCTCTGATATGAAAAAAAAACAAATTCATGATCTATATGCTACCTTTCAAATAAGGATTCTCCAAAATGTTTGCCTCCTTTCCCTTGATCATAAGTCTCTCTTTGATCATTATATAGTCTGATAACATTTTTCTCCACTCTTCTTCTCAACATTCACTTTAAGGCCTTTCAAGCAAAATATGTTACTTTAAAATCAGCTGAAAAATGGGAAGACAGCAAGATCATTTATTAGAAAAGCCAAAGAAGTTCAATATTTGTTTCTATAGCAAATTAAAAAATATTTCTGACTGTGCTTTCTTATACTGGAAGCTGCATTTGAACATGTTTTGGGAGATCTAATAGAGGCTTTGTGAACATTAACCTATTTTTTTCTGTCAGATAGTGAATGTATGTTGATATTTGACGCAGCCGTAGATTAGCAGCAAGCTATCGATATATTGGCTTTTCTTGTCACTGCATGTTACTGTTGGTACATGAAAAATGTAGTCATGATTTAACTCTACTAACTGCCGAGAGCTTTATTGAGATTTGTCTCCAAAGAAGCCCCTGCTCTCTAAGGAAATGGTAGACTTTAACTCATTGAGATGTAGCTATGAGCAAGATGGAAAGATTTGTGTAGTATTGCTATTCAGTATTTCAAGTAGCACATCAGGGAAGGTGGTTGTACAATTGAAGGCATTGCTGAGTGACTTCTAAATTTTGTTGGCTGGTGTTCCAGACTTTTTGAAAACTGTTGTGAAGCAAGTTGATGGAACATCAGGTGCTGTGAGGCAGAACTTAATATCTGCTCTAGCTTTCCTGCTATAATGGGAGCAGGATGCTATGAGTTGGTTTGCAACTGATACTCTGTGTTCTACTATTGTTTTCCATGTTCTTTAGCTTTTATGCAGAATGCTAGATCCATAGGTTGATGATCTTTCTGGCCAAGAAGGGTGTGCTGCCAAGTATCAGCTTGCATAAAAGGAGCAGGGTGAACTCTTAGATATCTTGCCTCAGCCCAAAACCTGGTGGTTAGGGACCCACAGAGCCAATGTTAAAGTTTTGTCACAAAACAGTAACTCTGAGATAGAAATTTTTCCCATTGCTTAAACTGCAAATCATATAACGAGTAAAACAAGTACAACAGAAACCCCCTCAAACCTGACAAACTTCTGAACACCCCCCCCCCTCCCAAAAATCTAATTGTATTTGTAGGATTTTACAGTTGGGTGATTAACACTGTTGGGATTTGACTTGTGCTTTACAAGGAGAGGTTAGTGTCCCAAATTTGGGAGACCTTGTCCTGAAGTTCTTTCTGATAGCTGTAGTTAGCTTTTGTATCGTGAGGCTGAGGGCAAGCCAGCAGGATTGCGCATGACGATAATTACGTAAAGAACACCTGCATGCTTGGTAGCTTTTTGGCCTCTAGAGATCCTGGGCCAAGTTTACAGACTCTTCAGAGATGTCCAATGGACTTCAGTAATGTGCAAGAGACTGTGTTTGCAGGGCAAAAGAATAAACAAGTTTTAAAGCCCTACATAACAGAGATTTCCTATATCCTCTCTTTCCTCTAAGATTTTAATCCTTTTTTTTTTTTTTGCTTAACCTTTTAAGGGGAAACATCCTGTTTTCCATCTTGGTCATTTTCTTACTTTATTTCATAAGATAGCTCCAACTCTGTTTACTCAGTTTGGTTACTCAGGACACAAATAATGCAAGACCCTAGCACAATCTTAAGCGTGCGCTGTCTGCTCTCAAAAATGTAACTGTGTCCAGTACATGGCATCCAAGGCAGCGTGGGCTAATATTCTCAGACATGATGTCAGCCTACCTGAAATGCATTCAGTGATCCATAAACCAACCTGAACAGAGGACAAAACAGGATTTCTAACACGATCAGCCTACATATGTGGCTTTTTTTATCTGTTCTTTACTATTGCTAATATGTAAAATAAATGGAGTGAGCAACTCAGATTTGGAGAAGATTAGTGCACTATAGCTATGTGGAATACTTTGCAGAATTAAGCTTTCTGTACTGTTAAACAAAGAAACACTTTCATACTCTTTAACCATAAAAATGTTTTAAATAAAAAGTACGCTTACCAAAAAACTGGCAAGTTATGTTGCATTTTGATCCACTGTTCTCCATACGCTTTGGAGCGCATCCAGGCTTGAGTTTTGCCAGACGTGGTTTTCCAGTTCTGTTCCAGGAGATGAATGTCTAATTATTATTCAATGCACATGACTTAGTTGAATATACAAGCAATGGAAGAAGTCGACTCTGTAATATCCTTTTAAGCATTAAGCATTACAAGTGCTTTCCTCCATTCTTGCGTTCCCTGGCTCATATTTAAAAGTCTTGACGGAAGAGTGGAGCAGAAAAGAGAAATGGTGTTTCCTGGTTTGGAACACTTTCTTTTTTGATAATTTCGGAACTCTCAGTCCTTCTGTCGCCCTGAATATATTGTTACTAAAAATGTTTCCTAGCAGTTTGTCAGGATTCCAAATTAAGTCTGTCTATATGTATCCCTCCCTAATCTCTGTCTGGGACTTCTTGCTCAGAAATGCATTCAAATCATCTGCATAGCATATGTGCAGTAAGTCCGCTGTATTCAGAGTGCATTAGTGCACATGTGACCTAACCAGGCTCAGTAAATCCGTGTCCCTCCTGCATCAGTACAGCACGTCGGTTCTGACGCCTCCGAGATGAAGTGGACTAAGTGCGTTTATACTCACAGACCAATTCTGGGGAGGAAATGGAAATCTGATAGGGGGAATGTAAGGGAAGAAACCAAATAATGATCAGGCCTTTTGCTGAACATGCTGAAGAAGTCCTTATTAGAAAAATAATTCCCTTTGAATCAAAGAGAGCGGACCCTTGTGGTCTTCTGTAAGCAGATGTCCATGCTTTGACCTGACAGGACGCAAGTCCCTTGCAAGTCAAAAGCTAGGCGAGTGCATTGGCACAGTGCTGAGCCCAAAATAAATCTAGCTTCTCTGGAACTTCCTGCCAAGTATATGATGTAGTCAGATGGCATTTAGGGAGGATTTTATGTCCCAAACACATTATTTTTCTGCCTGAGGAGGAGGACAGATTTGGATAAATCCATATATACAGTATTCTGTCTTCTACTGTGAATATGGTCAATATTCTGCAGTGGTCCTGAGGCCTGCACACCACTGCTGGTCTCTGAGATTGTACTTAATGGTATGCATTTAATACAAAACTGCATTAAATAGCACTTTGGTTTAAAGTTTAGTATTATAAAGGTGCATGGAAGAAGTCAGCAAGAAACTTTGAGGAATGAAGAGTTTGTTGTCCCAGAAGCTTTGGTTCCCAAGCAGTTTTTACACATGAAACTGCTTTGCTTAAAATTGACAGATTTATTTCTATTGGTCTTTCTCAGATTTTACCAGGAGTTTTGTGTGCTATAGCATTTATGTTCTACAATATTAGGGTTAAAAAGTTTAAAAAAAAAAAAAAAAAGCCAAACAAATAAACCTACATAACGCCCCCCATGTTTCTAAAGGAAATCACTGTATCTTATCTTTCAAATAGATAAAAGATAATCATTAGCACTTGCTATAATTCCTGATTTATAGGAGCTTCCTCTTATGTATGTGTGGGGAACATAAGTAAGTTAGTTTATTAGAATTTTTAGCAATCCTATTAATAGAAGCCATCTTGTAGAGAAGAGTCTTGTGACAGGCTTCAGGAAGACCATTGTCATAATTGTCTCTAGAAATGAGGATGTGATAAAATAATTTCTATTTCTCCCTGTAGGTGTTCTGCAATGTTTTATTACTGGGTAATTAAATAGTTAGGAAAGGTTTACTTCGGAAAACAAAAATAAATTTGAAAAAAGGCAAATACTTTTTTAATCTTTCCTATTCAAACCCTGCCCCAAGCATCCTGTTCTCTGTAGACTTATTTTCCAGACTGACTGCAGCTGTGGAATAATAATCCTTCATATATTTTAATTTAGGATCTGTAAATGACAGTTGTGTCCTTCTTGCGGTTGCTTGTTCATAATAATCTGCAGCCCATAGGTTTTTTTTAATGTTTTATGAGCTTCTGTCTCACACAGATGTTGCTTGAATCTCTGAAAACTGCCTGCCATTATGTTTGGTATCCTTTCGTGTTTGTGGGTAGAATTTCACATAATAAAAGAAGTTCTCATGTTACTTTGAATCTCTGAAAGTGTGTGTGATGGAGTTAGAGATCCAGATTTGGCTCCTGTGAGCTAGAAAGCCCTGGAAGACATGCTGGTATGTTGAAGTAAACATACCCAGAAACTCTGTACTGATGGATTGTCATGGATTGTTTCTATGCGTGGTGTTGGGTATCAACATGTGGAAGGTATTGTGATAGTTTCTGGCAAATCCTACTTCTCTTTGGAGAAATAAAACTAAAAATTGCATTTAAGAGAAAGCACTTTAAGTTGCCAGAAAGCTTGGTGCTTACCAGAAGAAAGGAGGTGTCTTGCTATAGCTTCTGCCTTGATGCTATTACTTTGTTTTGGGGCAATATTAATTCTATAGCAAAAAAATTATTTCCCCTTACGTTCCTTGTCTCCCAGCTTGGATAATAGAACTTAAAGGAAATACTTGGAATGCTTTGTAGCATGCAATATGGGGTAAACGGGGACTTGGACCATATGACTAGATTGCCTATACACTGCCCCGAAGATGCTGAGTAAATCTAACATTGAACCTTTATCAGCATGATTATAAGTATCGATGTTCATGCATGTGTTTCTTTGGCACAGAAGGTGAGCACTGTTGAGGTGTAAGTTAGGTTCCTTTATATTGCGAGAGTAGATTTCTGGATGCAGTTTGTTTATAGATAGCAGTCTTTAAGAGGAAAAAAGTACATTTTGTGTTAGCTTGATCCCTCCCCCCAAGATCTGCCTAGTTGGTCATGCCCTTGTATTGTAGCCTGTCTGATTGTGGCTAAAAGGGGAAAGCCATGAACTTAAATGTTATAAATTAATTAAATTATGCCACTTGGATTGGAAACATTTTTGTAGCTTATTTTTAACTTGTGCTTTTATTTACTTTCTGAAACCAATAGTACCTAGACTTATCTGAAGAATGGGACTTAATAGGGAAAGTGTTTCCTTCAAGAATGTGGGGAGGGTATGTTAAGATATGAGATGACTTCTGTTAGGATTCAAAAAAGTTAATTTGAAGAAATATAATTAAACTTCATAAATGAAAGACACTTGAAAGTTAAAGTACATGAGATGGTAGAGAAAGCGCCCAGCTTCGCTACTGAATTTTTAAGTTATGATTGTACTACAGTGCTGTTTACTTAAAAAAAAAAAAAAAAAAAAAAAAAAAAAAACCAAAAACCAAACCCAAAGAAACTGAAAAACAAAAAACCCACCACATTTCTGGAGAAAGCTTTTATGTGTAGGGATGTCATCTGTCAGCTTTTCCAACTGCTGTAGGCCAAGCACTGGATGGACAATAGGAGACTACCGTTCTTTCTTGACCTACGTAGTGCGTCTCAGCAGCTCTAGGCCGAGTAAAGAGCATGGGAGGCTGGGTAGGGAGGAAGAGGACTTACCTGAAACGTCAAACAAGATCCCTGTTTGTTTTTTTTTATTTGCTGGCAGAAAATTTGGATAGAAATCATAAGCTAAAAACATAAATCCTTTTCAGATTGGATGCTTGAGAGTTTTGTTGCTGGAGTTCTGTGTGTGTGATGGTTGTGTTTAAGATTTATTTGTTTATTTTATTAAATACATGATGAAAGTTTTTCTGAGATTAGGTTGAAAACACTACACTGGTGGTATATATTTAGATGGAAAATAAAATTTCTTAAGTTAGCTCCATGACAGTCTGCACGCAAGAAGTTAAGGATGGTTTGAGTCAGCCTTTGCCAGTGCAGCCATTCTCATTTCCGCCTGGCACATCCTAATTGCACTTCGTAAGGGGGCTAATGGCTGAGCTCTGTGGAGTGTTGCTGGAGTAGTCCAAGATGCTCCTCTGGCCCCGCGCTCCGTTAGTTTACTATACATTCAGATAAAGTGACAGAGTGAGCATGCACCCATACCTTAGCTGCTCCAGCTCATCATCTGTTTGACTACTGGAAACTTCCAGTGAAAATATTTTTTCATGAAGAGGATGATTCTCAGAGCGTGAGACCTAAGTGTGTTTGGTTCTACAGGCTCTGCCCTGTGGTGGTAACCTTTGCCAGAGGATTTGGGCAAGGAGGGGGAACTGGCAATAATGGGTAGCTGTTTGCTCAGTTGACTAGTAGTCAATCCTGACAAAAAGATGAGTACAGAAAACTAATGAATATGCCTTCATCACAGGGTTACCAGTAATCGAATATGATCTGATTTTATCAAAATACCATGCTTTAATTACAAATAGCTTTTGTACCTCTCTTCAGATGCTGCTGTATTGCATTGTGCTTGCAAAGGTCATTCTTTCTGTTTGATGCTGTGTCTAGTTACCAAAACGTTAGGCCAAAGTAAAAATAGATTAATGACTCACCTAGTGAGATAATTTCAGGAACTGTACTACAGAGGACTCGTTGGTATTACTACTATGTGGAAACCAGCAAAAAAAAAAATTAAACTCTGGGTTATGAAACCATGAGTTTTTAGGTGGTATAAGAACAAATAAAAGTAAGTAAATTATTAAGAAGACGTTGAACCTTCATGACTATACTGTAGTAGTTCTTATTTGTAAGTGCTAAAACTGTTAGGTGTCATCTGTCCTTCAACCCGCAGAAAGTATGAAGGTAACAAACAAAAAGCATGTTGCGTTCTTTAGATGGACTGAGAAAAATCTCTTTGTATACTCACAAATGATCCAGATCAGGTGATCCCTCAATCTTGGACCTTAAATGTTTTCGATCACCTCTCGGTTCAAAACTGTGTTTCAAGAGACCCCTGCTGGAGGGCTGCTTCAGGGCTGGTAACCTGGGCTTCCTGGGACAGATATGCTGGGGAAAAATAGATCTCTCTGGTTTTGTTTTGGTTCATTTTGTGTAGTGTGGGTGTAAGAACTAAGCTATGCAAAGAATCCATCTGCTCTGCTTACAGCTTTCCTTTGATTCTGGAAGTGAGAACAGGGAGTGAGACACTCTCCTAGTGCTTTGCCATACCACTTCTGCTGGCTTCCCAGAGCTGTGAAAGAAGGATGCTTGTGGATGATAAGCACATTTTGTACATGGGCAGTAGTTCAGGACAAGGATTCTGAAGTAGGAAAGCGTGCTGGATAAACTGAAGAAGTGGATGAGACGCTGAGTAGTGCTGAAAACTTACTTGAGAATGGAAGATGGACAGTGGAGGAAGACTGGAACTGAGGCCAGTGTTGCAGAATCAGATGGAAATAGAGTGGGAATAACTGGAAGAAAAAGAGTAGCAGAAAATGTGTGGTTCAAGAGGGGGTCACTAAGACTGGCTAAGCAACCAGTTTGAGATGGGTACTGGAAAGAAAAAACTAGTAAGTGAAAATTGTAAATGACTAAACAGAGAAAATGGTCTGGAAGAAAGAACAGATGAGGCTGAGTCCAGCTGAGCCTGAACTAAGATTTCGGTTCTTTTCTGTAGGAGGTGGTGGGAGGGAGTACTTCTGAACCTATTGGTAAAGTGTCAGTTCTCCCTTATTGCTGGTTCACATGTAGGATGACTTCTACTGCTTTTCATCAGTCTGTTCAAGTAGCGTGGTTTGCAAGCAAGTTTGTGATTCTTCATGTTTTAAGCATGTAGGTGTGGTATTTTGGCTTTTTTTTTTTTAAGTTAGGAAATTGCACTAAAAGTCTTGCAATTCTGTTGTTTTAGTAGTGCTCTTCCAATAGGAGAGGCTTATGTATGGTATTTCTTTTTTTGATGCTCCCCTGCCCCTTGCTGCCAGTTGTGTTTTCTTGGCTATTCTGTCCTCCCTACCCCCAGCTTCCTCACACATATTCTAAGCTGTTTCTAAATGTGCTGTAAGCCACACAGCATTATTGTTGGTCCCCTTTTGTACTCCATCCAGTTTGTATCCATATTGTGGACGCCGTGCTTTAGAGGAAATTACATGTTACTCCAACTAAGGTCTCTGCGGCTTTGAGGAAAACAGCAGAAATTATTCCTGTCTTACAACACTCCCAATAAAATATCATAAAAGAAGGACTGGTTGAAGGAACTATCTGGTTAAGATTTATTACCAGAATAAAAGTAGTTAATTGTATCTATCTCTTCTTTTAATGAGATAGCTTTAAGATCAAGTCAAGTGAGTGTGTGTGAAGGAGTGAGGCAATAGGGACACACAGCTGAGACACGTGGCAGGACCACAGCTGTGTGGATTTGGAATCACCTTTGGGTGTTTTGGAACTGACCTTTCGTGGATTGGTCATCATATTTTTATAAGTACTCATAAATTATTCTAGTCTTTCTAGTAAAAAAAAAAGCTGACTTATTTACATGTGCTGCTGTTCCATGTTTTCCCTCCATTTTAAAGCTATGTAATATTGTTCATCCTGTTGCCATCTTCTGGAACCCACTTCCTCCTGCCCTTCCCAGGTCTCCCTCCATAAGCTTTCCAAGCTTTCAGCTTGTGGCTGAGAGTTCACTCTGAAGCAGTATCAGGTTTTTCATTTTATTTTTCTCAGCTTAACTCTTGATTTTTCACAATCAAACATTTGCATAGTTTCATAAAAGTTGAAAAACAGTTTGAAATTTTAATCGGTTGAGGAGCTAGCTGTCCTGCAAACAGAAATCTTCTGCTTAACCATAGATCAGATACAAATTTATTTATTTATCTATTTAACACTGGCCCCTTGCTAACCTCAGCCCTGATTTGGAGGAACCAAGGTTACATCCTGGTTACAGAAAGTTCACTTCTCCGAGCTGTGTCTGTCAGAGCAAAAATAGCAGCAAAATAATGATGTGTATGATGAGCTTTCAGTCACCAGCAGTTAAGTAAGTTTTTTTTTATTTTTAAGAAAATGTGATCTGAATCAAAAACTTGTGGTGATTTGATTATTTGGTTTCTAAATTTGTGTTGATAATTCCCTCATGGGCGTTTTCTTTTTCTTCAAAGCATCTCTATTGGTGGACCATTGATATAGCCTAGTATGACAACCCTATGTACCTGTACAGCTGCTACTTTTCCTTCTCTAATTGCACATAAATAGGAGGGTACTCAAGCACTTAATTTGTTAAAAGTGGGCCAAATCTTTGAAAGTAACTTTTTTTTTTTTTCTTTCAGTAAGTGTGGGTTTGGATATTTGTATTCCGTGTTCCTCTTAACCTATATTTATATTCAAGATGTGTAGGTTCATGAAAATATTAGACATCTACATTGCCACAACCAGCTTTTCAAAATTCTGATAGTACTTAGACAGCATAAACAAAACCTTTACATTATTTAATGATAAACCTTAATATTTAGTCCTATTCACAGATGTTTAGAGAAGACCAAGGATTCTGTAAAAATGGTTTACTCTGGGTAGGTACAGTGATTTGGGTTTTAAGTGACTTTTTGGTGCATGACAATGCTATGTATATTACAGAAAGGGGTATTAATTTTGCTCACTACAACAATCTAAAACGTGAATGGTTAAAAAATAATTGCTTGCAGCACATGGTCATCTTTAAACTGGCTTCACTTGCAGCACTGCCAGTGGAGGAACAAAACTTACTAATAAGGCAAATAGGTTTAAAATGTTGTTAGTGAAATAACTTCAGAATATTTCTACTGGTTTTGCCAAGGTGAACTATCCTGCAGTTGTGCTGACACAACTATTTGCAGGCTTGTACTGTGAATCAGGTCAGCTCCCTGATGTCATCTGTGGTACAGACTCACAAATGGTTCTTCAGGTGTAATTACAACAAAAATGGCTTAATAGAATCACAGAATGGCAGGGGCTGACAGGGCCCTCCGGAGCTCCCCTCGTCCAGCCCCCTGCGTGAGCAGCACCCCCAGAGCAGGGGCACAGGACCGCGTCCAGGCGGGGTGGGAATGGCTCCAGGGAAGGAGACTCCACAGCCTCTCTGGGCAGCCTGGGCCGCTGCTCTGGCACCCGCACAGCAAAGGGGTTTTGCCTCAGATTTCAGTGGAACTTCCCGTGTTCCAGCTTGTGCCCGTTGCCCCTTGTCCTGTCGTCGGGCACCGCTGAGAAGAGCCCAGTCCCACCCTCCTGACACCCGCCCTTCAGATACTGATAAGCACTGATGAGATCCCCCTCAGCCTTCTCTTCTCCGGGCTGAACAAGCCCAGGTCTCTCAGCCTTTCCTCCCCAGGGAGATGCTCCATCCCCTGAGCATCCTTGTGGCTCTGCGCTGGCCTTGCTCCAGCAGCTCCCTGTCCTTCTGGCACTGGGGGCCCAGCACTGGACACAGCACCCCAGCTGCGGCCTCCCCAGGGCAGAGCAGAGGGGCAGGATGGCCTCCCTCGCCCTGCTGCCCACACTCCTGTCCATGCAGCCCAGGACACCGCTGCCCTTCTTGGCCCCGAGGGCACAGCGCTGGCTCAGGGTCAGCTTGCTGTATAGAGAGATATGTATCTTTTTGGTATAGAGATGTGAAGAAGCAGGGGCAAGGCAATTTGCACTGTACTGAACAATTTGTACAGTGAAAATGCAGTCTAAACAAGTCCAAAGATGTGATTGTTCTGTTTTGGTTCCAGTTTTCAAAAGCAGAAAAATTTAGATTATGACACTAATTAGTGTTTGACTATAGTGTTTGACTATAACTCTTTAGTTACCAGTGAAGTTCCTGTGGCTGTATGACCAGCTCATCTTGTCATATTTCAACTGAAAACCAGAAAATTATAGCTTAGTATATTAAAGAAAATAGAAATCACTTTCTTAAATCTCCAGATGCTGGGCTGTAACTACAATATTTACTCAAAGGCAGAGGAACTGGTCTTGATCCAAGGAAGGAAGTTTCCAGATGATAAAGTGGACAAGTGTGTGTATATGATCCTGTGGAAAGAAAACATCCACTTTCAAGTCAGGCCTCTTGTATTGGGCTTCTATATAAGCATGTTACAACTCTCCTTTACTTCAGTAAGATGTCTGAAGTTTAAGGTTGTTCCCAAATAAACTTTAGTGATGCACCTAATTTTTTTTTTCTGAAGCTTTGAATTCTTGTGCTGAGCAAGGTGAAGAACGTGCAGATTTGAACAAGCTTCAGTGGATCACATAAAGACAACACTAAAACATTTTTGTCCTATTGTAGAAGGAGAGAAATATGAAATTGTGGTTAGAGCAGTGGACTGTGACTTTTGAGCTGTAGATTTAGGTACGAGTCATTATCTCTGAGGCCTTGGAGGGTTGATCTGCTTCCGCTTGTCCTCAGGAGAAGCGTTCACCCATTTTGTAACTAAATTTACATTCTTGCAGAGATTGTGGATATGTATTTTATTACCATCTTGGAACCACAAACACTATTTTGATGTGGAGTTTCATGGTACTACATGTTTTGAAGGGACATAAAGCATCATGAGAAATATTTGTGCTAAAACTGTTTAAAGGCAGTACCGGCATGCTCCTGCTTTGCTGTGTAACTTGTTGGGTTAACTTCTTGCAGTATTCAGTTTGGGCTTTTTGGTGGGGTTGGGGGAGGCGGGTGGAAGGGGGCGGGGATTAAGATTTCCTTGGACTGAGGCCTTTGACTTTGGCAGCATTGTATCTTAGGGTCATTTGGGCATAAGGAGTATCTATCCACTTCTCTCAAAATATAGCCAAAAGGCTCTCCTCAGCCCTTCTCATAGATGAGGCAGATGGAATTTGGGACTGCTCTTCTACATTCGAAAGTGTCAAAACACCTTGTGTGTAACTTAAGGTCTGAAAAAGTTAGTTCTTGTGGTAGGTGTTAAACCAAGCTACCATTGAAACAATTAGAGCTGCTTCTTTGATATTACTTCCCTTAAAAATAAATAAATTACTTATTTAGAAAGGGAAATGCATCTTTGAAGATCTTCCTATATTTGTGGAAGATTATTTTCTTCAGTAATGTGTTTTTTTTTTTTCTAAAATACAATATACTTAAAAGCTGAAGCCAGGTATTCAATTTACAGTGATTTAAGATAATTACTATCAAATTGTAGTAATTTAGAATTATTTCAGTGCTTTTTCTGCGATGCAGATGGAGCCATCTGAAATGAGTATGTGTGAGATGGGTTAACTTGGTATGTATGAATGTATGCGATGGCAAAACTGCCTATCATTACTACCTCTCTTGGAACCTTTTCCAAACATATGGAATGGTTTCTCTATGAGGAACAGCTAAGTTAGGACCTGTCAATCTGGAAAAGAGATGACATGGCAGGGAGGCACATGATGGAGGCTCACAAAATCATGACAGATGTGGAGAGAGTGGACAGAAATTGATAATTCATCTTTGCCAGTACATGAACTAGGAAATCTCAAACAAAGCTATTATGAACCAGATTTAAGCAAAATGAAGTCCAGTCCACTGACCCCGGTACAGTGGATAGTAGACCTGTGGAATTAATTGCTAAAGACTGTTGTGGATACTAAAAGCTTATGTGGATTTTAAGGAGTCTGGGTAAGTTCATGGAAGATAAATGGTTTGAGATTTACTAAATATAGAAAATCACATCTGGCTTAGCAAGTTCTTCTAGAGGACAACAGGAGCACATCTGGGATATAGATACGTTCTCACTCTTTGACGGCATCTGTTTAGAGCTATTGCTGCAGATCAGAATACTAGTAGAAATGGATCTCATACTGACCCAATACAGCTGCTCTCATGCCCTTCCCTTATATCCTGTTGCTAGAGCTGATCCTGACTTTCTAATTCTTTTCTAATCTTGATGTGAGTATGAAAATCAAACTGTTAGCACACCAGACTCAGAGGAGTTAAAAGAAAAAAGATCAAAATGTGCCATCTCCCTTACAAGGCACTTAGCTCTCCCTCAATTCTTAATTTATAAATACTTTTTTCCTCTGTCCCTAGTGAAAAATGTGAATGTGAGGCCACAGAAACAACAGGAAGGGCTTGCATACAGTTATGGGAAAAACCACTGAAGGTGAGGCTAGTACAGAGGATTTTACTTACGTAATTAAATGGTGTCATTTCAAGGAAGGAGTGGGAGACATCAGCACATGGAACCTGTCCCTGATACACACCCTGCTCATTGCATATCTATCTTGCATATTTACACATTAACACTGATTATTTTTTGCCCAGATTCCAGGTTTGTTGGATTTGGTTTACCAGGTGTGGAACATGAGTAACTGGTCTTAGAGAAAAATGCAAGTAGTTGAGCTCTGACAGGTCATGATTTGATCACATTAGTTTTTGCAGCCTGGCTTGCCCTATGAGGGTCTGTCATGTTTTATTTTATTTATTTATATCGTAATTTTCCTTCCACCTACATAACTCAAACTGACCTCTCCCGTCAGTTTTGCTCACTGAAGGAAGCAAATGTTCCATGTAATGCAGTCTGCTTATTTTATCACTGTGGAAGTCTTAAAGGTGAAGTAGTAAATCGTGTTTGTTTCTGTCATTCTGACTGCTGCTGAATGAATTACAAAGAATATTTTCTCTTTGCATCCTCTAGGTACGTTTCTCATATATGCGGATGAAGTATCTCTTTATCTCTTGGTTAGTAGTGTTTATTGGCAGCTGGGTTATGTATGTTCAGTACTCCACCTACACAGAACTATGCAGAGGACATGACTGTAGGAAAATAATAGTAAGTATATTTAGCATAGCTTTCTTAAGTGTTTGTCCTGACTAATTCCACAGCCAATTCAGTCAGTGCCACATGTAAATTAATCAAATTCTGATATTTTGTCATGCTGAAGTAAGATTACAGCTTCAATTACAGATAAAGCCAGTCATGTTTCTTAACATTGCTTTAGTACTGGGTTATTAAAATTCTTTTCTTAGATTTTTCTTTCAAGAGTCAGGTGTTGGGAGAGATACGGTTGTTGCCTCCTTTCTTGGGCAATTTGTTAAATATTTTTCTCCTGTTTGTTTCAGTGTGATAAATACAAGACTGGTGTTATTGATGGGTCAGCGTGTAGCAGTCTTTGTGCAAAAGAAACATTGTATTTTGGAAAATGTTTGTCAACAAAGCCCAATAACCAGGTAAAGCTTTACTCGTCCAACCTAGTTTGAATATTTCCCACTGAAATGCCATTCTCTAGAACATCAGGTAGACCTTAGTGCCAGCAAGCTGTGTCTGTTTGATAGAGATTATTTCAAACTCTGTTTGCTGTGACATGCAGAGCATGTTTATATAGATGTATATAATATACCTATATAGAAAGAATATATAGGTATACTGTATATTATTAATAATATATTAGATACAATACACACCTATGATAGTATATACCAGTATATAATATTATATTTTATTTCTATATGTAGAGGGGTATATTATTA
>VZTV01019323.1:6179-48611 GCA_013400875.1 Anhinga rufa
GAGGGAGGTCATCCTGCCCCTCTACTCTGCCCTGGTGAGACAGCATTTGGAGTGCTGTGTCCAGTTCTGGGTCCCACAGTTTAAGAAGGACAGGGAGACGCTTGAGCAAGTCCAGTGGAGAGCCACAAGGATGATCAAGGGACTGGAGCATCTCCCTTATGAGGAAAGGCTGAGAGACCTGGGTTTGTTCAGCCTGGAGAAGAGAAGACTGAGGGGGGATCTTATCAATGCTTATAAATATCTGAAGGGTGGGTGTCAGGAGGATGGGACTGGACTCTTCTCAATGGTGCCCAGCAACAGAACAAGGGGCAACGGGCACAAGGTGGAACACGGGAAGTTCCACATGAATGTGAGGAAAAACTCCTTTCCTGTGCGGGTGCCAGAGCAGCGGCCCAGGCTGCCCAGAGAGGCTGTGGAGTCTCCTTCCCTGGAGACATTCACACCCCGCCTGGACGCGGTCCTGTGCCCCCTGCTCTAGGTGTGCCTCTCACGCAGGGGGGCTAGATGAGATGATCTCTCGAGGTCCCTTCCAACCCCTACTGTTCTGTGATTCTGTGATACACACTTTGTCGCTTGCTTCCACCTTTGTATAGATAAATGCTCTGTCAAAACGCCACTTTTTCCTCCTTTGAATCTTTCATCATGTTTGCCTGGTGCCTTTGCCTCACTTACTTCAGTGAGCTGACATCTGTTCTCATTAGCTATTTTACTGCTACCACAAATAGTGTTTCCCTTCCCCCAAATCTGTTGTATCTTGACATATATGAAAATTTTGAGCTATCTTGGTACAGACATTTTTGCACTTAAGTGTCTAGCACAATGGGTATGAGATTTTGCTGAGAAGTTTCTAGATAATAATACAGACATTTTATATATATATATCTATATACACACACACACACATATGCACGCAAAGGCATGGAATAAAGTGAAAAGCAGTATAATGCAAACAAGATCTTACAGAATCATCCCATTCGCTCTAAAAAGTGCATTCAGGCATGCAACCTTTATTCTTCAAAGAAAAAAAAAGGAACAACCAAGACAGGACCCTAAAGTTTCCATTAACCAGCTACCCACTTTGGGAAGCAAACTTTTCAGCTAGAGCTGCAGTAGATGAAGAACCTCTAAATGTGAACCCAAGTCTTGTCCCATGGGTAAGAGGAAGGGCCAGGTACAAATATGGGAGACACATGGACAAATGGATGAGTCACTGGTTTGGCTGGACAGACCAAAGGAAGGAAGCAAATGAAAAGCAACTACTGAAGCAGGGGACAAGTTGTACAGGACTTAAAAGGAGAGCACAAGATTACTTTATCATGTAAGCACGCTACTAAAATGGACTATGCTCTTGCAAAGCAGTGGCCTTTCAAGGGTGATTTCTGCAGTGGCATTTGGGATATGCTGAAGAGATCAATTAGTTTGTTTAAATAGATGAAAAAAGGAAGACTGCGGCTGGAAACAAAGAAAATAAAGGTCCCACCTTTACATAGCAAAATAAATTTTAAAATCTGTTTCTGACAGCTGTGACCCAAGGGAGATAGAAAGCGATAGAAAATGGTATCATTTGCCGTGAGCCTGAGGAATCAGTATAGTTTAATTAACAAAGCAATGAAAATTTCCTGATTTCTTATCCTCCACCAGCAGAAGCAAGCTTTTACTGGAGAATAAGCTCAAAGCCAATGATTGAATTCAGTAGAATGAAATGGTAAGCATAACTGAAATAATGACATAGGTTGGCATTGCCAACATCATTCACAACTGCTTACTAATTAATAAGTAACACTTTAATCTGACAGGATTGGACAGCTTAAAGACAAGGAATAAATGTGCATGAAGTCTGATCTATGGGTATGTCGCATTTTATTTGCCTTCGGTCAGACCCTGCAAAGATCCAAGCACATCCATAAATGTAATTCTTATTCTTGGTTCACATTCAGTATACCAAAAAGGGAGGTACCGCGCAGATGAAAGAAAGAGCTTCTAATGCACATTTTAATATACATAATTGTACACTATTTTTACTGTGTTCATTTAAACATATTTTGGTTCCTTATTCTAGTTGGATTTAAACTACTAACAAAACTGACTGTAACTAGGTAAATATTTCTGGCTTATTACTTTGCTTAATTATATGACAATTCCAGAAGTATTTGCATTTTGTTTTGCTTGGAACAGGTTCTAATACACAATGCAGTGCAATGCTGCTCTAGTACAGCATTATAAAGCACAGAAACAACGTACATGAAGCAGTTTATCCTCTTGCTTTGAGCAGGATCAACTACAGTTTGCCCAACCCAATATGTTATTAATATCCAATAAAGGGAATTCTGCAATATCCTTTGTCTTCCCCCAACATCTAAACACTCAGTTTTCCCCCAACATCTCCAACATCGCATCATTTTTTCTGCAGTAAAGTTGGTTTCTCTTCATCATTCCCCCAGTGGCCATAAAAAACAACTTATCATTCCTGTCCCCTCTTTTACATCACTTTTTGTATTGAAAGACTGGTATCATGGCCTTCTTAAATGTTTCTCTCTTCTACACTAAAATAAATTGAATTTCTTCAACTCTTCTTTACAGATTTATGTTTTATTTCTAAGCTTCTTATTATCCTTGTTCCTCCTTGGGCGGTCTCTCGTCTGTATACACCTTCCTTCAGGCACACGATATCAAATTTCAGGAAGCAAGATTCAGTTCAGATGTTAAGGAAACCTTTCTAAATGTAAAGCTCTGAAAAACTGGAATAGGTTATCAAGGGACACAGCAGTGACTTCCACACTGGAGATCTTCATGAAGAGATGAGAGATGTGTCCATCAGGAAGGTCACTGGCATCGCTAATCCTACCAACCGGCACAGGAACGTAGGTGACAATTTCATAAGGTTGCCCTATCCCCACCACCCTGACCAGCACTGCTGAAAACCAGACACAATCATCAGGCCCACACTTGCCAGCTCTGACAAGAAGAGAATAATGCCTTAGCATCAAACCAGACTTGCCTATTTTTGCAACAATTTTACATTGCTGACTCTAAATTTAACATAGAATCATCGTGCGACCATGCCTCTTTCTTCACTGCAGTCTCTAAACAGCTGCTCTCGGGTATTTCATTCTTGCACACCTCAACATAACCCCCTGCGCTTTACTGAAAATGCCATCGTGCTGGTTTCAGGCACTAGAACTGAAGATGCTTTTGAATTCTGATTCTGACCACAGAGGACAATTTCCAAATATGTAGATTTACACATTTACTCTCTACTTTGTTATGCAAGTAATTAGTAAAATTGTAGACCCAGATTGACCCTCAACATGACCCCACTTCAGATACCCTTCCAGTGTGACAGCAAACCACACACAGCTACTTTTCAAGAATGCTATTTCAAGTAATTACGCACCCACTTACTGAGAAATCTTATAATATTTTAATGAGAATTCTGCATTTCCTTCTGATTTTACTTATGGCTTGAGATATTGAGCGGTGAAATACAAACACCTACAGGGAGGTGGCACCTCATGACAGCACTTGCTCACATCTCACGGAACAGACATGGTTCCTCTGCAGCGCACTGGCTTTTGCACACGGGATTCAGGACTGCGAGTCCATAGTCACGGAGATCTGCTCGCAGGGATGGCCTGCGATATGGATAAAAGAAGCAGCCTTGCAAAGACAGCACGGAAGCTGTCAGAGCTGCCTCAGAAAAACTTAGGTGAACTCCCAGATCAAATCTTGCGTATTTTGAGGTCTGACTCAATGATGAAGCTCAGGTTACCTACTTGTCTGATGAGTGGGTCAGTGATGTCCACAGCAATCAAGAAGGGAAGGCACTATGGACGGTTTGGGTAAGAGACAGAGGGAATTAATCTTTTTTTTTTTTTAGCCGTACTAAGCTTCAGGCTATGCATTCGTGAAGAGATAGCGGACTAAAGTGACAAAAGAAAGCTGAGTTCCAAAGTGCATTTTACAGGAATATTTAGGTTGTCAGGGAAAATGTCTAACACATTTGCTTGTTTCTCAGCAATCCTCAAAGTGATAATTAATTGAAAAATAACAGTTTCATAGGGGTACTCCTCCCCGTGTGGGAACAACTCTTACCAAACACCAATTAGTGGTTTCCTGTTAAAATCAAATCAAGCTGTTTTTGATAAAGCTTTTTAATGAGAAATGGCTAAAATATGAAATTTCCCCTACATATATTTCATATAAAATCCCAAACTGACATAATACAGTCTCAGAGCTAACATTTTTGGTATATACAACTCCCTCTTGTACTTCTTCATTAATTTCAAAAGAAATGTATTTACTAAATATTTAAATCATCCAATAAACAAAGCCTTAAAAAAAAGCTCGCAAAAGAAAATTATAATGTTGATGAAAGCCATTCTTAATCAGTCCTTTTCAGATGCTCCCAAAACTCATATTTTACTGATTATTTATTCATTCTTCAAACGTATGGCAAATTCAATGATTTTTGAGCTAAGCGTTGTCTACTAAATGCATCAGTAGTCTTGACTATTCATTAAATAGACTTAAAGACTAGCAGTAAAATACCAACAATAAACACAGAGCGGGTCACCCACAATTCCAGTATTTGTCACCTACGACTTTAAGACACCTGCAGCAATGAAACATCAGCAGCTTGAACTGCTAGCATTGGTAATAATTTGGTTAAAAACAAAGTTAGGGAAACTTTGGAGAACAGATTTTGAAATCTTCCACTGTACCAGACTGTATGCTCTTGGCTATGATCACTGGTTTCTGCCTTGTGCCAAGCGACAACCTTCCTCCCAAGACACCCATTCCCGTCCAACCTTCTGCAGGCGTTCCTCGTCCAAGTGTTCTCTCTTGCTTGTATTTGGGTTGATACCCAATGCTAAGTCTGGTCCATGATTTCTGTGCCCTTCATCCTCACCATAACACTAAGCCATCCCGACTGCTCCTGATACAGTCCTGTAGACATTTACTGCATGTGAAATTTTCTCTTCATATTTACATTGGATACACAGGTACTCAACAAGCGTTTTGGAGTTTTTCAAAAGCATCAGTAAGCAAACTCTGCAGCAGCATCTCTCATCCCGTATCTTGAGTGCTCACGCTTCCACTCCATGATAAAGAGTGTGCCATACTTTAATACTTTATTTTTGTTCTTGTACTACTATTACTAGATCTCAGCTTGGTAAGTGGTGTACTTCCCTCTGTGGTCTTTCTGGTTACATCGTAATACACCACATCCCCACTTGTATTCTTCCCAAATAACAAAAATTTTGAGATATTTTGTCTCCTCACCTGTACAATTTCCATATCCCCAGTTTTTATCAACTCAGATTTCTCCCAAATGACCTTATTTCTAATACATTCAATGCTGCTGGTCTGTCCCTCATCTTCTAGAAATAATCTACCCTGCTTCCCAGAACAGCAACGCTATCTGTGAAATACAAGCTGGCTGTTTGTCTTCTACAGTCATCTCAGCCATATTTTTCATCATCCAGTTCATGATTAGTCATCAAAAAAAAATATAACCATGTTAATCTCCTGCTTTAATAAATCACCCTGAACATCAGTGAATCACCCTGTATGTGATATTAACCACCTTTCCAGGGAAAATGCAACTCTCTAACATTACCCATATGTATGATTTGAATGATGAAACCGAGTATCTCTTTGCAACTGACAGTGTGGCACATTTCTAAATTTTCCTGAAGTTGAAGCAGTTGTGTATGAAATGGCAGTAATGACTAAAATTGACACATGCCTCTCCAAGAGGATGTCTACGTGGCACGCCTGAATGCACTTGGTCCATGTGCAGACAGCCCCAGAAGCCACATATGAGTTTCCTCAGTTCTTTCTTTCCAGTATGACAGCTGCATGGTTTTGAGGGCAGGAGAGTTGCCCCACATCAGTATCTTCTCTACTCCCTACTGCCAAATCCCCTTACTGTCCATTTGGGGTGGACTGGTCTTGTAAGCTCAGGTTCTACAGTCTTCCTCCTCTTGCAACTTCTGCAGGGATATTATGCAGGGAAGATGATTTCCATTACTAAAACATTACTGCATGGGGGAAATGGGAAAATCGATGGCAGAGAACCACAAAAGCACACAAATCACCAGCACCAATTTGCAGGAAGATGTGTGGTACTGGGTGGCTCAGGAACACTCCAGATGGTGCCTTCACCTTGCCTTCCTCTTTGTTAACCTCCTTCTTGCCTGTTGTGTATTTCTAAGGCTTAAATGTGCTCAATGTTCCCTTCATAACCTGATGTAGATTGTTCTTTCTACTAACACTGAAATCCAAAGTGTGCTTTTTCAGCCAGGTATCCTTGCCACTTCTCACACTTATTTTAGCAAAACACAGATACTAAAAATGGAAAGGCATGCACTTGGGAATTGGTGAGGGAAAAAAGCAGGAAATTAGATTCAAAACAAAATACAAGTTACTAAGGTAATTCTGAAGCAAAGTACATATGAGAAGACAATGGGAAAGGACAACAGATTCACATGCTAAGGCACAATCTGCAATTGAGTAAGTTTTCCTTGTGGCATTATTGGAGTAAACCTCAGCTCTAGAGTCAATTTAAAACCTGTGAAGTGCCAAAGTAGCAGACAATCAAAAAAGCAACACAAAGTTAGAAGAAAGAGCACGACTTGCATGGTCTTAGCATCATTGCTTCTTCAAAACATACTCTCACACAGAGGACAGATACAGAATACCTCATTCAATGAGGACCAGCAACATCAAAATCTAAAAGGTCTTTTTGTACATGGAAATACCATTTTCACTTTTTTTTTTTGTTTTGATTTGAACACAAATTATCTACCTTAACTCCACTTACCCAATATTAATCGAAGTCTGGAAGAGCCAGTCGCATGATCCATCCTCTTGCTCAGACCAGAGCCAGCTGTACTCTCATCACCTCTGACAAATGTTTGTCTTATCTGACCTTTAAGATGCCCAATGACAGACTCCACATCTTCCCCAGACCATCTATTCGAGTGCTTCCCTGGCCTTACGGCAACAGATACCTTTTCATTTCCTCACTTGTATCTTCCTTGCTGCTCATTACCTCTTGTCCTGCTTTTCACAGACATGGAAAGCAGATCATCTTTTTCTCTTTACTGACACTTGTTGGCTGAAGCAACACTTGCTGTCCCTCTCTTCAACTTTCCCTCCAGACTTTTTTTGGACTAAACAATACCAAGTCATTCAATCTGTCCCCACCAGTCAAGTTTTAAAGACTGCCGATCACTCCCATTGCTCTGCTCCAGGCTCTTCCAAATTGGTGCACAGCACACTTGCAGGCAACTAACGAGGGTTATAATAAAACCCACTATTCAGCATAGTGACACCACCAAACTTTGGCCAAGGTTGTGTCAGGCGTGGCAAGTCAAATCTTCACGCCCTCTTAATCAGGTGGAAACTCTTTGAGCAATGGCTCAGCGGAAGCTAAAAGGACAAGTTCCTCCTGCTCCTACAGCTTCTTGCAGTGATGGGGAAGTGAGTAATGGAAACGCACCACCACAGACCACAGCGGGAGGTTTCAGAAGGGCTCTGGTGACAACCAGAAGCTCTGGAAAGAGGAACAGAAGACAAAGGCATGCTCTCATAGCAGGGACACTTTTACTGTGGGGAAGAGTAAAAAGGATATGGACTTAGAGCACTGTGGAAGGAAGCATGATAATTTGGTGACTCGAAAAAAAGAAAACATCACCAAGACCCACATGTAACGAATTTTGGAAACACTAAAGCACTCTGGTCTGCTCCAGTGTGATGAAACAAAGCAATGAACAGAGATGTTATGGGCTTGCTTGCTTTTATGCGTCTGTATAAGCAAAAAAATAAACAGCAATTCATTTCAGGATCCTCAGGAAAACAGGTTGTTAAATTTCAATGCCCTGCAAGACAGAAGTGATGTACCAGGGCACCAGGGAAAAAGGGGGGTCAGCTTTGGTCCTGGGAAGTCAAGAGGCCACAAATGTCACCTACTCTGGAAGCATCTTGGAGGTGAAAGCTGGAGCCCTGACAGACGCTGCACAGAGAACCCATGCAAGCCAGCCAGCAAATGCCTGGCAGAAGGCATCCAAGCAAGTGCCACTGCTGTGCTTCAGTTGTATCGCCTAACAACAGCACAATGGTGGGAGATTATTTTGCACCTCTTCTGGGAGAACCTAAACCTTCCACTCAGAAAGCTGTGATCACCCACCTCCATTTTATGCTTTGAACCAAGGCAAGACACCACATATAGAATATGAACCGCTCAGGAAAGAGCAGCCTCTGAGACGGCACAGCAAGTGCCGTATACTGTTGTAATCGGACAAAACCCCATAGAGCCTGCATGCACAGTGCCGCCACGTGACGCGAGGCAGGCTGGGACACGTACTCCCAGCAGGAGCCCAGAAAAGTTGCAGCTCCAATGCGAGGCTGGCAACCAAGGGTGTTATGCTGTGAATGGTATGATGGAACGTCCAGCAGATAAAACAGGGAAGTCTGGAGTTCAGCAGACCTATGCCAAAAGCCTGAAAGGCTGTTCCTGAAGGAAAGACAAAAGTTGCTGGCAGCTGGGCACTCGTCAGAAGGCAGAGCTGAAACCAGCAAAACTTGGAAAAACAAAGGAGGACTGAGAACATGAACCTGATTAGGAGTTTGATCAAGGATTGCTGGATGCGAGCTGTGTGCTTTCGGACTAATGCAGTGCGTCTTCTTGAGCTGCCTTCACATAGGAAATAAAATCATCAGCAAAATGCAAAGTACAAGGACACGCTTTCAATACCGTTTTTTAATCGATGCTTGAGAGATTACTCTGACATTACCATCCCTCTTCAAAATTCTGCATTTTTAATCATCATTCCCAAATAGTTTCTTAATAGTTGTGGCAAGTGACTGTTCTGATAGTCATCTACAATATTCTTGAGGATGGCTGAAGTTGAAAAGTTAGAGGGTCATGCTAAGAGCAGCATCTTGTAACATAGAGGAAGACAGACACAAAAGTAAGAAAAGTTCATTGCTGAACAAATTGGTTCCTGCAAGATCTGAAACAGGAGGACTGCCTTCTTTTTTTCTTTTTTTTAAAATATATATTCATGAGGTGTGGGGTGGTGGTGCAGCAACAGCAGCACCTTGACAATAAGTGACCCTTACTCAGGCAGAAGGATGTCCTGTTCTGAAGAGTCACCAACAGAGACTCCATGCAGCAACATGAATTTCCCTGCTGATCCCTCGTATGAGTATATCCACAGGACAATCTGGGAGACCTAACAGAATCACAGCACAAGGCAGCATGGTTGCAGGCTATGTCTTAAGGTTACATTACTCGCTTGGGCTCAATACACTGTACATACCCATAAAAGTAGGTAAATTAGTGCTTTACTTCTCTGCTAAGAGAAAGCACAGATTTTAACACAGTCTCATAACTTGATGGATTTCTAACACGTTTTCCAAAATCATCACACCTAGAAAAATATGAATGTTCTTTGAAACAATACTAATGATAACCTAGACATTGGTAGGTACCACAACTAAGTTGTCCAGCTAAAATGTGAGAAAAATTGACAGCATGAGGTTTTGCTTCACAAAACCCACAAATTAATATACTGCTGTATATTGGTAAAAGTCTCTTGACTGAAGTGACAGAAACCCAGCTGAATGTTCAAGTTAAAAAAAAAATTGACTGGATTCCCTCAGAAGAAAATGCTACATAATAAATGCAAATAAAAATGCAGTTAAAGTTAATGGGCATTTCAAAATACTTTGCAGTTAAAGTTTAAATGAAAAATAAAAGTTAATCATACATGAACCCAAAATTGCTTTATTTTCTTAGACACGGTTTTTTTTTTTCTTTGAAATTTATGAAACCTTAGTTAGTAGAAAGTTGGTAGAAATTTTTAAAGAAAACCAAGAGGATGCATTTTTGCTATATTTAAGTTTTTCTTAGTTTTTAGTTTTCTAAAACTCATAGTTTCTTCCTCTTTCTTTTCTCCCTATTGCTTTTTCTCAAAAAGATAGAAGCAATGATAACATAAACTACGTAAGCTGCAGTAACTGAAAATAATACCATAGTTTTAAATCCCTACTAGTATGAGTTATTAAACAGAAGATGGGAAGCTGGGCAAAAGGTGAAGTACTATATCTTATTACTGATTCCCTCATTTAATCTATTTTTCAGATTATTGAAATATTTTAATCTATAAAAAATAAGGATCTCTGCAAGTGAAGACTACAAATAACACACAGCATCTTGTGCATTGTCTTACGTATGTAAATGTATGCAAACCCAAGACTCAAATTTCACAGGCAGTCTCTGCAGACAGAGCGATGAACTATGTGATTTGCAAGGTGAAATCTATTTTATTTCCCTTCGCTATCCAAAGGGTACTTCAGCAAGCTGCTTCTCACTGTTGTAGGAGAGCAGTACCAGTACGCATCAACAGTGTTTTATATGGGAACTGAGGCAGGAAAGGATTGCAGTCCTACATGGTACAGACCTCTCAACACATTTTTGTCCTCTGAGCACGTATGGCACATCACATGGCAGAAAAGGGATCTTCTCTGATCATGCAACAGAAGAGGGAGGGATGCCTGGTCACTAGGTCACATCAGAGGGGCAAGGACTAACCTGCCAATGAAAGTGGGGGTGGGGGTCCCCTCAAATCACCCCATATAAAGCATTTCCCTTCTCCAGGCTTCAGCACAGAGTGTGGCCCACAGCAGGAGTGAAACCAGGAGGCTCTGCTCCACCCTGGGTGCAATGCAGCATCCCAGGTACTGCTGCGAGCCACCAGCTGCCTTGCTGGATGCAGCTGGTGGTGGCATAAGAAACCATGCTGAGCTGTGGGACTGGGGGTCTCATCGCGACACCCCCCCCAGTGCTGCCGTGGGGACAGACATGACTAAGGAACAGCAGCATGAGGTGGGAGTCAAATGAAAATGTCTCGTGCAGACGTGAGAGACTCGACAAATCTGATCGCAGCGTATGCTGGATGAAACTTCACAATCCATGAAGTCATTCTGGTCCATAATTAACTGAAAATTAATTACAGAATCTTGAAAAGAGCATAAACCAAAAATGGGCCAGCGTACCTTCGTAGTGCAGTTGCTCACTCTGAATCTCTTCCAATAATTAAGTCTAGCATATGGCACTGGAGTTAAAAAAAAGAAAAAAAACACAAACCCAAAAAAAACCAAAAAAACCCCACCCCAAAACAAACAAAAAACCCAACCTAAAACCCAAACCAAACCGACCAAACAATTATTCCCCAAAAAGTTTTGGAGTCCTACTTGCCAAAGGGATATGTCTGTCTGTAGTGCACACACATACTTTCTAGAAATGAGGAAGATGAATAAACGTGGTATTTGGCAACTTCAGCTTTTCAGAAATTACAGGTTGCAGATGCTTCTTATAAAATCAAAACAAAAATTGAGAAAAGAACATAATTAGGTAAATTATTTGCTGACTTGAATAATTTTCTAAAGATTATTAGAGGATATAAGAGCTTGGAAAACGCTCCAATTCTTCAACATACAAAAGGAGGATGTAAACAATAGAACTGCCAAATTAATTTGCTTGAGCGTTCAAGAAAAGGTGTATTTTGTATCACTGAATTACACTTTTTTTTAAAAGGTGCTTAAAGCATGGCATGCTGCCACCATCAAAATATTATTTTTTTAGAAAAAAAAAATATTAGCATGCTGGGAAGTCAAAGATATGCTATCAAAACAAATCTGACACAGTAAACAAAAGAAAGAACACTTTAAAAATATTGAGAAAGAATAAAACCAAAAAAGAAAACAAAAGAAAAAAAAACACAAAAAAAACCCCACAAACACAAAACCAAAGAGAAAAGATCAGTAGATTAATCGAAGATTGTGCAAAAATGTGCTGCAGGAAACATGGAAACTTTCTTTCTGATTTCCAGTTTTCTACTCCAGAGATTATCTTCAGTAACAGTAGGAAGACGATCACAAACTTTCAAATTACAAAATTTGCTTTATAAACCCCCCATTGCAGTAACCAGGAGGAGCTGCATGGCAGCCCGGGGTCTTTTGCTCACATCTGCAGACAGGGAGAGCTGCAAAGGAGAGTGAAGTTCTTTTCCAGCCCATGGGAGACAGGACCTTGTTCCCTACAGCAACATTTCTTCTAGATCAACACTGGAGGGTGTTTCAGGTGTGGTTTGGGTTTGGTTTTTTTTTGAGTGGATAAAGTATTATAATTAGGTACAAGTGGAAAAGAAACGTCCACGGCTTCAGCAACTTGCATGCATTTCAGCCCTGAGCTACGCTTATGACCCTTTTGTATATCGTCTTACTCTACTCCTCACAAACCAAACACATAGGCATCTCTGATAGAGTTTGGTTTTTGTGTTTACCTGTGCTTCCATTTAGAAGGCGAGAGCTTACATTGGATCTACTGCACGAAGAGCACATCACTGTGTGACTCAGCTATAGAGAGTACTATGCTACAAATAGGACTTAAACTAAATTGCATTTATACATTCATTTTCCTCCAGCTCCTTACCGATCACGCTGTCTAACAAAATACTTAAATACTTGCACATTTTGCCTGTAAGTCCAAATTAAAAACAGGTAAAATTCCATTTTTATTGGAGCAATGTATATTCTTGGCAAAACTAGGCTGACCACATGAAACTATAAGCTATGATGTATCTTCATAATAATCTGAACATACTCAGTCTATTCAAGCTAATTATGAAAAAAATGTACCAAACCTTGGAAATGTATATGAAGTGAAAATTACTGTTTTCAAATATGCATTAATATCTCTTCTTGCCATTTCTACCTCCTTTTTCATGATGACCTCTACCATATGAGAAACACCCTGCAACAGCACAAAGAAGTTCCCAAAATTAAGTTGGAGATGCTGTGTTGCTCCTCTGTAGATGCCCAACACAAAGCTCACCACCAGGGAAGGACAGCCTAAGCAGCAAATGGCCTTAAGCTACCAACATTTCCTGCTGGACCTGGGCTGGCTCAAAGGCTGAAATGTCCATTAGCATAATTTGGCAGCCCTTGGGACCCTCTAAACAGTAACACTGTCTCTGGGCTGCAGGCACTTTTCCTCTCTCCAGCAGTCCTCCCCTCTGCCTCCAACCTGGCCTTTTTCTCCTGGACCACACAGAAGGCACCATATTTCATTGACATCCAGAGCCATTCCCCCACTGTCTCATTCATGGCAGTGATGGAAGGACCGTTTAATGCCATTTTAGCTCCTTTATGTGGCACAAAGGGATCAAACCAGGAATGAGAATTCCACCTTAGTTTCTCCACGTGAAGAAAATCACCAAAACAGCTAAACCGCAAAGCTCAACTGCATGCCAGCTGTACACTGCGGAGGCAGACTTGGCCTTCTAGGTCATTAAATGCAGATCAGTAATTACAATTTCCAGCAGACTACCAAGCTCCAACATAAGGGAAGATTTTTCAATGCATTTCTCATTTACAGCATTCCAGCCAATATAAAAAAAAAAAAAGCAACCTCCTCCAATAATAGTTTACCCCTTCCCTTGCTTTGGTTTTTTTTTTTCCAGACAACACTGTGTGAACAAGTCCTTTGAAACACACCAGGAAATCGCAGTGATGAACTCACGACATTGCAGACAAAGTGTCACGTGTTGCTGTTTCAAAAGGTTATCAAGTCAGATGGCAGCCCTGTATTTTGCTAGAGTGCTAAGCACGCACGCCTGCCCGGGAAGGCAGGCTTGCAGGAGCTCTGCTGGCGCTGTACAGGGCACGGCAACGGAGGATGCCCTGCACCAGCTGCTGGTGGGCTGCAGCAAAATTTCCAGCACTCCAGGGAGCTGGGCTTCCTGCTCCACACACATTTTCAGCACCCTTTTTTGTGAAGGAGGAGATACTGCCACAGAGCTCCTGTTTCCTCAAAAGTGCTGTTCTGCTTCCCTTGCTAGATTCAGTAGAACAGATCAAAATCAAGGGAAAGACATCAGCCCCCAGCATGCCACAGTCTGGCCCCATTATCCTTTGGGAAGCAGAAACAAGGGGTCTGGGGGCAATGCAGCATCTCAAAATTGGGAAGGGGGTTGAAAGAGGTCTTTACAGGGCTACATTCCCCAAAAAAGTAAGGAGCGGCTTGCTTGAGTATTTCTGCCGGGAGACAAGACAGAAAAAGAAGTCTGGGAGGTAGAAAAAGGCACCAGGCAGCAGGCAGGAACCAGAATTTTTGCATATAACCTATGAAAGGCAAGCAGCTAAATCTGTCTGTAGAACTAAACTCAGCTACTAGGAGAATAGGTCCAGGAGGATAAAAAGCAAATTGCAAGATAGGAAATGATTTGGAGGAATTAATGCGACCCATGTTTTAATTTTCTGGAACAGTAAAAAAACACTCTAAGGGAAGGGCCACTCTGTGCATCAGGGAAAGGACCTGCAGCAGTATCCAAACACCCATTCACAGACAACATAATAAATTTAAGAGCGGTGTGAAAAAGTGATCTGTAATACAATTTGCTCAGGTGATGACTTGAAACAAGATGCCCACTGAAGCACAGCCAGAATGGTGTAAACATTGCAAATGAAGAATTAGAACAATGGAAAGCACTGTTTTAAGTTTTGCTATCATACTGTTTTCAGAATACTTTTGATAACTATTAAGAAAAGGTTTTGCCTTTTTGTTTTTGGTATATGAACGATGGAGTAACATCATCAAAATTATTGCATATCCAAACAGTCGCAGAAATAAATCAATATAAATGTTGAATAAGCAACAAAAAACGTTGAGAGGTTTCAATATGTGTGAATTTGCTTTCATGATGGCATAAAATATTTTCCAGTATTCAAGATAATGCTCATCACCAAAAAAAGGCATGCAATACTTGAAACATTAACACTTTTAGCTACATGAGATTCCACTAAAATTACTGTCATCATAAAACACCCACTTTTCTTTTTTCCGAGCCATAAAATACATATCTCCAAAACCTGATTTAGAATGACAATAGAGTTTATTAGCTATTTAGCACTTCTTCAGGATAATTCCACCTTAAACTTTAGAGATTATGCAGCTGCCAGAACTATAAAAAGGCTGCACATTTCCAGTGTTTTTGCCTAATCAAATTAAGAGACCAAGCTATTAATATTCTGCTTACCTCCTAAATTCATTCCAGCTTGCAGACATTTCTGTAATCGACAGGCTGGGCAGTTCTTCCTCCGAATCTTATCAATTATGCAGTCATTCCTTCCCGCACACAGGTAATTGTGCTGCCCTGAATGGACCAAAACCAAAACACATTATTAGAGGATGTATTTACATAATTCTAATTTGATCTTCTCTGTTGTTTTGCAGTCATTTTGAGCTTCTTATTAATGCAAACATTCCCAATCCCATTCTTTAGCCTTCCCAATAATCTTGGTGATTTGTCATAGGCCTTACTAGGAGCATCTCTCCTGTTTAATTTGGGAAAGAGTTTTGGTGTGTCGCTCACAAGAGAGGTCTGATTACTTTTTTCTAAGCAGGCTAGAATTTTTCTTTTTTGCGAAAAATAAACAATTGGTTTGAGCTTTTTCAAATCTTCTTACGCGTGCCGTATCACAGTGCAGCCTGACAACTCTTTGTTTTGGTACAAAACCAGGGGCCATTCTCATGCTGAGAATGGTCTAAAGCAGAAATGCAAAGTAGAGGTTAACTTTCCCAATATACTC
This sequence comes from Anhinga rufa, assembly GCA_013400875.1. Classification (NCBI taxonomy): domain Eukaryota; kingdom Metazoa; phylum Chordata; class Aves; order Suliformes; family Anhingidae; genus Anhinga; species Anhinga rufa. The sequence goes on from VZTV01019323.1 coordinate 21,843, forward strand.
CCCTCTCTTTGACCAGTTCACCAAGTGCTTGATTTCCTATTTAATCAGTTGCTTTCTATGCAGCAGAAGGCTTCTGAAGGGTTTACCAAAACAGGGTTAAATTGCAACTGTATTATTTCAGTTCTGTAAAGCCCCACAGAAGCACTCCTGAGGAGACAGCAGGTATTTAACACACAACATTTAGCAGAAGGGAAATACATGGCAACCAGGGAATTAGGCTGGCATTTCACAATTTGGAGACTCAAGAGGCGTTTTGCTTCGTGGGAGGAACATAGGTAGAGCAAACGGACGCAGTGTTTCAGACGAGGGCGCTACCACGTGGACTTTTCAAAGTAAAGTGAATTTGATGTGGAAGAATAAAGGAAGCCACAAGGAGTTGGTGCAACGTGACAGGAGAAGCGAGAGGAGATTATTTTAGCTGCCTCAGTCCAGAGATGGCACACGGGGATCTGGGATGGCCAGAACAAACGGTCTGCAGCAGATGCGACAAAAAGCAACACAGAGGGTTTCCAGAGGAAGGATGAAAGGAGAGGACACAGCACACAGAAGTACAACAGACTGTAAGGCAAGCTGCCGGATTTGCCAGCATGCGAAGTTCAAGAAAACAGTCCTGTGTAAAATACAACAGCAAGTTGCAGGCTTATGTAAGGCGCTGTAAGAACGACCGAGTCTCAGGGACAGGCATTTTAGACATAAGGGAGGAAACTCATTAGTCTTTAAACTAAACACAAGTTCATAACAAAGATGTCTGAAATGCAAGGTAGAGGGAGAAGAAATTCAGATTGCAAATGCAATAGCACCAACCAGCAACTAAGCAGAGAGACTCCTAAGCAGGTCGTGAATGAAGCAGGAGAGATGTGCTGAAACCCAGGAGTTATACAAATAACATTAAAGTTGACGCCAATGACTGAAGCGAGCACCAGCTGTGGGTGGGGAGGGGAAGCCTGGGCAGGGCTCAGCAGCAGAGCTGCACTGAAACCCACCAGGGGACAACATGTACAGGGAGCAGGAGCAAAGATGCAGCCTCAATAAGGGGACAGAGCTGCTGCAGGACAAGAGGTATGTTTGCCAAGGTATTTCCCACAATACACATATGCTTCCTTGGGGAAAGACAAAGAGAATATTCATGGGACACAGGAGACCTGGTTTCTGTTTCAGGCTCTTTCAGGAATTTGCCTTAAAACTTCAGATGAGTCATTTTCTAATCTCTGCATCTGACTTCCCTTCACCCTTACCCAGTGTTATATATTTAGCCAGTGAACTGAAGTTGGGCTGTTTCTTGCATCTCTTCACTGAGCATCTCACACAAAGAGAACCGATCTTATTTGAGTAAGCAAAGTGTTACTGTAATATCACAAAGGTATCATCATTTAGATAATGCTTTAGATGTTTAAACAACAAGCAAATGGGCAAATAAGGGTTTTTATTAAGGGACCTTACCTAGCACTGCAACACAGATGAAAAACAATAAAACTCAGGCAAAATAATTAATGAATATGAGCTCATGAAGTTACGCCAGGCATAAAATGAAGTTGTACAATATAGTGACAGCACCAGTATCTACCAGCTGGTCTGTAAGTAGGCCTGCTAAACAATAAAAAGATAAAATTCTCAGCTAATCACAAAATGTTTCTTTTATTATGTGATCTATACAAAAAACAGATACACAAGAGAAATGTCATCTTAAGTCCTACTTACATTTTTGCTCTGTACTGACTAGAGCACATCTCCTAAAGAAATATCATGCAGACAGCATGGAAGTAAAATTAAAGTAGAAACCAAAAGTGTTTGAAGTAATGATATACAGTATAAAGATGGTTTATATGCCCTTACAAACACTCATATACTATCTTTTTGCATGGAGAGGGGAAAAATGCTTATTTTCTGCTAGGAATGCATGTATGATTTCTCGGTGCTCATACAATGTCCTTTGTACATCACAGAGTACTGCAATACCATTTTTAGGCTTCCACAGGCGGGTGCAGGCTATTAATATGACAAGTCAGCTCTAACGCTGCAAAATGAACCCCATTGCAGAATTACCCTGAAGGCAGTTTGCTCTACAAAATTGTACACCTGTTAAGTCAACATTTTTCTCTACTCCTTTCAAAAGCTAATGGGTTTAATAAAATGAGGTTAACATTTATGTACTCTAGGATAATTACTTGGGTCACATTCTTAAATATTGTGGAAATGTTTATTTGATTCAATCACTGTCACACTGTGACTTCATAAGAAATATTCCCACAATAGCAGAATACTTCTGTAAGTCATCCTTCAAATGCAATTATTACTTTCTGGACTATCTACTCCAGACCAAATAACTTCAGGAAACATTACATAGTAATGGTTTGTCAATTTTTGAATCATGCATCCCTGAATACTAACGTATGGTACAAAATCTGTAAGTATTTTTTTTAGTAAGCAAGTCTTTCCAAAAAGCAAATGTCTTCTTGTCAATTTATTTAATTTCTAAAATAAATTAAATACCACAGTAATCTTAAAGCTTACATTAATGGAAGTAACTTGAAAACTCTTAAAAAACAGAAAGGATCAGCATTCAGGCACACCCTCTATGTATAGGACTGCTATGAAATAACAACAAACAGCTTTTCAATTTAAAGTTTATCATCTACAATAAAACAAATGGCCTCAGATTTCCATGCGATCAAATATGGTACATTTCAACTAAAACCATTTTTGTAAAATAAGTTAGTAAAGCAACGACACTCATAATGAATCAGTATCTTCCATTTCTGTAGCATAAGCCTCACTCATGCCCCTCAACTTCGGAATCAAAACAAAAAGCTACACATCTGAAATCGATGCAGCGCTCTCAAGACCTCCAGGGCTCTTCAGGATCTCAGTGAGGTGATGGAGACCGCCCTGCAAAGAGGCTGATGTTTTTGTGGTGCTAGATCTCCAACTCTTTCAAGACATGTATTGATCTGCTTGTGTAGTTTGTGTCTAGCTTAATCCAGTTGTCCTTTTTATCCAGTTTAATCACCCACAAGTGGGCTGGAAAGTGACAGAGTAGATATTGAATTCTCATCTTCCATATGCTAAATGCATTAAGATGAAAGTAATTTTTACATATGCCACCATTAAGTGCACTTATACGAGGTAATTCCTGTTCCATCTAAAATACAGAGTTACAAAAGATGCCAGGAAAATTTCCTGTTCAAAATAAGTAATTAATATGTACTACACAGTTACGCACTAAGAAGAAATAGAGATCTGTCCTATTCACAGTAGAGCTAGAGGAATATTTGAGTTTGCACTTTTCAGGTTATTGTGTCACTACATACCACAGAATGACACATCCAAATATACACACAAAAATACTTCAATGTTTCCAACTCTCTCACCTGCAAACCCTTTAATTCTCTGCTTTTATAGGCTTACAAAAGAAAACAAAAAGGAAGTATTCATTAAATTCAGTCTTCCCTCTTACTACATCTTCATGAACAAAAAAAAATTCAGCAGTAAAGGAGGGGAGAATAAAAGCTGTTCTTATCTGGCCTATGAATTACTGCTAAAATGAGGCTGCAGCAGAAGCTGTGCCCTTCCCCATTTTAAAACTCCAGCACAACGATTGAGCCACTGGTCCCAAAAGCTGACTCGCTAAGATGAGCTCATATACATGTGCAAGGCGCTGCTGCACTCTTCAAGGGGCTGCAATACTTCCAGACATGTAAGGCTGCAATAGGAGTAGGGTATAGGTATTTCTTGTCAGTAATATTTCTGTTACTGTCTAAGGCAAAATTAGAAAATTACAGAAATTTCTGAAATATTCCACATGTTTTATCTTCCTCATAAAAATTATTTTTTTTTCCCCCCAGTATTTTTGAAGTCTAAGTCAGGAAATGCAAATCATTAATGAGCCTTCTACATTTCTGCTCTCTTGTTAAAATAGCAACTACTATGATCAAATGTTAAATTTTGTAAGGAAAAAAAGCGTAGTGCTGGAAGAGGATCCAAAGACTGTTTAATTCAAGCCCACTCATGGAAGCATGATAAGACTAGCTTAACAGTTCAGGCAGTTGGTTTTTTTTTTTTTCTCCTTTCTCTAAATTTGTCTTAAAACCTTCTGAGGAAAGGTATTCTGCAACTTCCCTACAAGCCATGTGATTAGGCTAGTGATTAGCTAGCCTTGAAGCTGTGTTTTTTCCCTTTGCATTTAGCCCAAACTGGAATATTTTGCAATGGAAAGAGATGTTAGCACTCCCCCTAAGACATACAGGGTAATAGATCATCACCTTCTTAAAACAATCTCAAGCCTATCGAAAGATTTATGTTCCCCATCTCTTTGCTAGACTAAACAAATCTAGCTCTCCAATCTTTCCTCGTAGGCCACATTTCCTAAATCTGTTGTAATTCCTCTTATTCTCCTCCAGCTTCTTTTATAAAACAAGAGTGCTGAAAGCAGAGTGCATTTTTCTTGCTGAGTTTCACCATCACTAAGCCCAATAAAACGGTTACTTCCTGCATCTTGCACACAACAGCCCTGCTAATGCAATCCTGGACCAGATCTGGCTTTTGGCAATGGCATTAGGTTGTTGACTCACTCTCGCTTGTGTGCTACTAACGCCCAGCTCCTCTCCCGTGGCACTGCTGCCTTCCACGCATTCTTTCCCACTTTCACCTGGGCAGCCAACTCTTTTTTCCTCTGCTAGAGCTACACACCCACTGCAGCATCCCCTGGGAAAGGTAATGGAAAAGTCCAAAAGCCACTCCAGGTATGACATCTGAAACTGGAGCATGCTTTGGGTCCCAAGGCAAAGACGTGATTGAGGAAGCCTCGCAAAAGGACAGGAAAGCGAGAAAACAGGAGTAACAAAGCAGAAGTAGTTTGAAAAAAACCTCAACTTTTAAAAGAGCGTCTCACTGAAGCACATCAAAACACATGTAAAATGCCCAAACTTTCCTTCTTTCTCCACAATGAGAATTAATACTTTGACTCATAAAATTGCAGGCAGAGTTGTCTTCTCCCTGCAGCCTGCCAGAACAGCCAAGCCTTCTTCCAGGGTTTGAGGAGAGAGGAGCTGGAAGACACCTCCAGCCCTGCCTTGCAGATCTGCACATCAGAGCTGGGATCCCTTTTGCAGCTTCTGGACTAGACTAAGGGCTTAGATTTCTCCATATTTCCCAAAGCGGAAGATTATCTCCACAACAATATGTGTAAAAGCCTTATGGCTTGGAGTACCTATTGGCACCTGCTCGAGCTGGTGTGTATAGGTGTTAAACTGGGCATCCTTAGTGCAGGGATCTCCTCTAAAGATCCTCTGGCTGCTCCTATCAGTATTTACCAGCATACCCACCCATTTTACTGAAGTTACTCCTGCTAACACTAGCGAATGAGGGGGAGAAAAAAATCTGGGTTGAATGGCTGTAATTCTACAATAAGTTTCCTTTAATTCCATAAATGTTATTTACTGCTCAACTCTGTCCCTTCACTTTACTCACCAGCCCGCCAGATTGCACGAGCCCAGGCCCTGCAACCCTTCTGACCTGGGCTAGAGTCCTTCCCTGCTGAAGGAAAGACAAAGAAAACATGCTGCAGAAAACCATCAGGGTTTTCTAAGGAAGGCCTCTCACCTCAAGAATATCTGGTCAGCAAACAGAACTAAACTCCAGGTTTTCCAGCTTTCTGGCATAGCCCTAAAGCCCTAATGAAGGGCTTTGCCTCCTACAGCAAGAATCAAATAATCTGCACATCCTAACCTCTCGTTTGTGCTCACTGAGCTATGTGATGTGTTCCTTTCATCCAGCTCTGAAACCTTCACAGATTTTGTGAAATGGATGTCATCTCTGTAATCCATATAAGCTCTTTTAATTAAAAAAATAAACTATTTCTACCTTTTAATGGCCAGTATAGAAATAACATTATGCTAAGACTTGTCACAATGATTTTCCACATATAGAAATGGATTTTCTGTTTGACAGGAGTTGTATCACACTGTCAAGAAACAAACTGCATATACCTGAGGTTTTTATTTCACCATCTGCAGTAGGTACTCTCAAATAAATCAGCATGATAAGTACGATGATGAATCTCCTTCCAAATTTCAGTTTTCACAGGGCCTCTGTTTCTTGCAATTAAAAAGAAAAGAAAAATACCTGCTATTCAGTGGAAATCAGAACTGCATTTTCATTTAAAAGGTCCATTTGTTACACAGTTGAGGCTTTTTTTTTTTTTTAAAGCAGTTGACAACTGCCCAGCAACAGCAGCCTATGTTTGCAGTCACTATTTTAGGCTACATCACATGTCAATTACATAACCTTGTTTTACTGCTCTTGAACTGGTTCGAACAACCTGGGAAACAGATTAGGGCAGTCCCTCCCAGCCGGCCATCCGCATGCGGTGGCAGGACCCTTCCCCCTGCTGCAGCTCTCCAAAGGCTGCAGCCACAGCAAGTGTCTCTCTCCGTAACTAGTTACTTATTGCTAGACCCACCTGAGACATTTGATAATTAACTTCCTCAGCTCTGTTTAAACCAGTCCAGTCTGACCACAGTAAACTAATAAACTTGATTCCTCATGCTGAGATTTATGTGTAATGCAGAATAAGCTTATAAATGCCACAGACAAGGTACAGAACTTAGATAAGGATATTGCTCCCTCATTTTACATAGGAAATGCTCGGGGTTTGTGTTTTAGATATTGAATCTTAGGGTTTCCCAAAATTCAGTCTGACTTCAGGGTCTATCTCCCTTATTGCTCCACAGCTTTACTCATCTGACTATATCATTCCCAGACAATATGCTTTCTGGCTGCATCTACCAATCACTCAAGACAACAATATCGTTCTATTATTAATGTTATTACAGAGTGTGCTTATAGCATAGGTATAGTCTAAATCCTTCTCTGAAGCAAGAGCTTTCCCTTCTTTATGATAAATTAGAGACTTAATTAAAATTTGTTTTGATTTTGGCAAAATATTCACCACATCTGGGATATTTCCTGCTTGCTTCTCATTCTCAATTACCTTCTGCTACTTCTAGATCCCAAGATGTCTTTCACTTTCTTTACCCTTTTATATTACTGGATTAATTTATCTACCATTTTATGACATGTTTGTAAGTCTCCTTACTTTCTACTACCTCCTCCTTTTTCTTTCTTCAATAAAATTTATTTTCTAACCTTCTCCTTTACCTGCTTTCATCTTCGGTCTTTTACCCCTCTCCTGTTCCACAACTCTTTCTTCAGTCTTCACATTTACCTTCTAAATGTATTATTTCCTCCATTCAGCCAATAACTGGTGATTTCATAGGGCACTTTTACACTGCAGTCAAAGGCATGGCTACAGCTAATTTCATCTACCCAAGCAAAGTATGTTAAAACTACCTGGGACACGGATAAAAACATAATCTCAACAGCATCATTTTCTGCAGGGTCTGCCAAACCCAGCCAAGGCTCTTTTAAAAGCACTGGCGTATCAGTTGGTGCTCAAATAGTAGGACAGTCTAAGAGCTTCTGCAACCCAGTATTTTTCTAAATTTTCTATGTGCTAAACCTTGTGTTTAACTGCTATTTAATTATAACATGTTATAATTAAACAGTGTTGACATAAACATTCTCAAATCCAGAGTGTTGGCCTGTGATCACCCAACCTTCTTTCTCTGCCTAATCAGAAATACGCTCCCTATTTCTTCCTCAGGGCCCCAGAGAAGGAGCTGCAGGTTGTCCTCAGGGAGGTGATTACATCATGAACAATGACTTAATGCTTTGCACATTAACCACTGCACTTGTTCCCTCCAGAAAGCCGAAGTTTGAAAGCAGAGATGAACTACCAGTGCTTCCCCCAATGGTGACTACAGATAAAACACCCATTCTCCTTTTTTCTGGAAACGGAGCAGGGAGGGTTGTGCCCCCTCATGCTTATACATGAAAGTTTTCAAATTGCCATACTGTTATGCACTCCCTATGCACGTCTAAGAGCACAGATTTCAATGCTTTGCCAGTTTTGACATGGAGACTGTCCCCTGCCCCTTCACCTTCCCAGGAAACTTGCTTTCACACTGGGCTGCAACCAGGTTAACAAAAACAATTGGTACGGTCTGGTGATCCTGGCAAAGGAGACAAGAAGTTATAAAAATGGTTCTCACTCACTATTTTAAGCAGACTGAAAGGGCACTGATGAGAGGGATCAAGGAGAGAGAGGAGATTTGGCAAGGGAGCACGGCATGTAGCCCAAAAGAGGCTACTATTTTCTGCAGGAGAAACCATCCAGCAGGGGTGAAACCTGTTAACTGCAGTGAGACAAGTGAGCAAGAAAATATACATAAATATCTCAATTTGAGGTACATGTGCACATTTTCTTCTGCCATGCTTAAAACACGCTGCAGAACTTTGAAAGCCTCTATAAACAAGCCTGTGCCTGGTGCTCCAGCCATCCTGTTATCCAGAAAGACTGAGCCGCCAAGACAAGATATGCCCCAAACTGGTACTGAAACCGCCCTCCAGGGCTCCCACTGTCATCTCCACAACAGAGGCAGTGTTCGTACCAACCAGACACAGTTGGTCATGGAGGACAGCTGGGGCCTCCTGAAATACAGAGGAGCCAAGAAAGCTTTCGGTTCAGCATGTTGGAAGTCTAAACACGGCCACATGACTATGTTGTAATTCCCTTTTCATGTTAGCAAAGAAATTCTGAATGATACTAGATAGCGCAGAAAAGGACTAGGAAAAAGTACCTGATCTTTGCAAAGCATTTCCAATTCAGTGAAGTCACACAGCACTGGAAATTTGTTTAGGAGGAAAACCAAGGAAAACTATCTACAAACACCAAAGTAATCCTGTTATCAAGCTAAATAATTTAGTTAGTGTTTTGAAATCAGTTTTCAGTTCAGTTTCTTTTGACTTTAGATTATAATGGATACAGTAATACACAGAGTGAGAATTAAGAGTTTCAGAGGACGTTGTTTTGACAAAAATCACACATCTAATATTTTACAGCATTTTCTTCCACAGCAAGTTTCCGAATTTTCATTTTGGTTTAAATTTTAACTGAAGACTATTTCTGAAGTCTCTAGATGCTGTTATCTGCAGAATAGTACATACGATAGATTTATAAGAGATCATGTAGCATGCATAATGCCTACTTCTGCTTTCCCATGCTAAAAATCTGATAAGGCATTCTTCACATACTACAAATTTCAATGTACAAGAAATGGTCTAGAAGAACTAGAAAGTCTTTTTAAATAAGCATCATGCAAAAATCTTAAACTGCAACTGAAATGCCCTTCCATTTTTGCTGATAAAGCGGTCAACCGCTCTGCTACGTTTACATACGCAATGTAGTATCCTGCTCTACAGTTAGCAGTTACAACTGAATTTCAGGAAGTATACAGCGTAAAAAGATTTGTGTGAAATAGCAAGTTCATTTAAGGGAATGTTTGAGAGGGTGTGGGGGGTGCATTCTGGAATATGGAGCACTAATTGGTAACGTAAGGATTTCTAGCTGACTGTATGGCTCCCTAAGCCATGCTCCTTCAGTGAATACTCTACTCAATACATTCACCTCCATAAAAATATTCATATTTCTAAGCGCATATGGGGCTCAGGCCTGTTACGGTCTATTCACTATTTCAAACTGCTCAGTCTGCCCCATTATCCTACTCGTACATTCAGGCAAGTATCAAACTGTCTTTGTAGTAATCATACAGAACAGGCAAACTAAGCGAGAACTCCTCATAGGACAGACAGAAAAATCAAGGTATACAGCATTAATTCCGTGTTTTGCAACTCCATTTTATAATTTGCAATTCTGGGCCAACTCCTTCAGTGAGATGCATGCTATTTATACAAGATATTACTAAAAAAATAGGCAGTTTGTTTCACAAAGTAAAAAACTTTTCCCAACTCTTGATCTCAGTGAAAATGTCCTGTTATTTTTTTTTCCTTTTTAAAGTAGCTACACCCTTTGGTTTTTGCAAACATTTTGAAGTTCAAGTCTGCTCTGTTCTTGCATTTAGCATGCTCAGCAGATCATAAATTTTATTCTGTGTGAATGACACGTTATCGTCAAAGCATATTTTTCTCTTGCATTTTTCATGTACAGTTTACTACAGCTCAGACTTGAAATATGCTAAATTTGTAATAATGAATATTATTATGAATAATAGTGACAATTTAAAATATTGTCAGCACATACGTTGACAAATCTTTTCCTCTGGAACCCTGGTCAGTCATAATTTTCTTTTAAAGGCTGCAAGCAGTACAATCACAACATAGCCTTTTAGCAGAATCTCCTGAGATCCCAAAGAAACACCGGCCAAAGTAATATTAGATGCTCACCAAAGTGAACTTAAAAGTTTTCTGCATTTGTTTGCTGGCTTTTTAAAAAGGAGTCTGTTTTACCCTTGTACATGCCTGCCTATTCCTTTTCTTAATTTTTCTCTCCATTTATTTATTTTTATCAGGGACCTCTGCTCTCTGTTATTCCAGGGAAATCTGAAGAAACAGTCAGAAGAGGAGATAACAGAAGATTTGATGATTATAATGAAATTTCACAGTACATTTACAGTTAAAATACTGTAACAAGCTAAACCAAAAAGTGTAAATTAAGTAGCGGAAAGGGTCTTACACCCATTATGATTGCTATTTTCATCTTTAAAGAGATGAGTGGGTCTTTCCCAGCACCCCCCCGCCCCGAAGCGGGTGCAGATTTCCAGGCTGCAGAGCCACAGGTCCTAGCCCTCTCCACCCCCCAAATTCAGGTCAGGCTTGCCAGGTAGCTCTGTCCACAGTCCCTGTTCACAAACCCCTGAACAGGACAGGGCAGCCCTCCCACGCCCCTGAAACAAGCTACTTCACCCTTTGCTTACTCGTCTGACCTCAAGAGGCTGAGCAAAGTATCACATAGCGGCAAAACCACTGATGATTCAAAGCTTCGTCTAATTATCCCAAATTTTATTGGAGATCATTTTGCAAGTGACACCCCCGTGGCCCCCTTCAGCCAGGCGTGCTGGATCCGACACCTCCAGCTGCAGCACTGGCACCAGGATGACCTCTAAGCGAGAGCAAAGCTTGCCTTTCAGCGACAGCTGTCGCACTGGGAGCTGTACCCACGCCTTCATTACCACACCTTTTCACTAGGAATTGCAGTTTGCTTTGCCACAGAAATAAATCACGTAGTGGTCTTTCACACTAGAATCATCCTAGGTCTGGAACAACTAAAGCCACGAATGACTTGATCTGCATCTAGTATTTTCAACACCTATAAAGTTACCACTGGGAGCTAAAAACCAAACAGCCATCTTTTAAAGTGTACCATTTTTTTTGGACACATAATTCATATGCCAGAGAGATCTTGAAAGTATCAGTCCTTCCCTTCATTATAAGGGAATGAATATTTAGGTAGAAACAAGTATGTCAAATTTCAGCCCAAATGATGGTGGCCACTGAAAACAAAACTGAAAAAAAGAGACATAAGACAACAGGAAAAAAGTCAGCTCAGTTTGTAAATACAACACCAAGGCATAAATCGAATTATCCCACTCTGCTTTCAAAGATCATTCTGCCTAACTGACAGAACTGCTGTTTCAAAATTTGTTTTGCTCAGTGAAGACTAAGGGCCAATTACTATATAATTTATATCCAGAATTCACACAATTCCTTCATGGTATGTATCCTCACCCCTTACATTCAATACATTTGGAAAAAAAAAAACAAACTANAACTCCTCAGTCTATTCACTTCACAAGGCGTGTGTTTGAATACAGATTTTTTTACAGTTCTAATTCAATTGTCATAAATAAAATTCCAGTAGTACTAGGCAGATTGAATTAATTTTAGTTTCCTGCAAGTAGCTATTTAATACAAACTCACGTGAACTGAAATGTCATTGCTTACAAGAAGTATATGAATGGCATGAAAATCCTCTGGGTTAACCTTCATAAGATACAGCAGTTTTCTCATTAAAGGGACAGAAGTTAGCCATTGCCAAAGTGCAATCTCTCAGCAGCAGCGATCAGATCTAAAGCCTGCAAGTGAGGTCAGTGAAGCAAACGGATGACTGAAGGTGATGGTCATTTACTGTAAAGCCATCGTATGAGCTTAACCTCACTTTCACGTGACTGACAATGTATTTTTGTATTCCATAAATGGTGGGTTTCACTACTGGCATCAAAAGCAATTGTTTTATCTTTGAAAAATGATAGCAACTAAAGGCAAAATCCCACTTGCCTGAAACATGTTTTGTAAGCAAAAGTGATAAAAATTGAATTAAGAAAACAGAAATTTTATAAAGGTCACTAACATCAAAAACCGGATCTGCCTTCTACTTATGCCAGATTTCAGTGTGATGTAGTGCATCCCAATTCATAATTATGAGAGGATAATCCAGTTCTATGCTTTTCCTAATACGCCCCAAATTTCCTAGCTCTGTTTTGCCATCTTCAGAAGTAACTTTGAAACTGCCAGGCACCAGCATTAAAAGCCTCCCTGAAAAGGTACACTCGTGTCTGAAAACACACAAAGAAAAGATCAAAATGAAAATTAAAAGCAGATGCACTTTATGTACTAAAAGGTTTTTCCACTTTGATAAGTGGATTATAATGAAGTGTGGCACCATGTTTCTTACAATTTATTAATCCAGTCCCACTTATTTACACTCTGAAGCAGCGTAATGATTTCAAAGTTGGAGCACAGCCAAAACTCACATGCAGAAATAATTAAGAAGTTATCTGGAAAGATTGGTTGTTGTTGGGTTTCGGGGGTTTTCCAAAGAGACAGGCTGACTTCTAGTTAACCAGACCAAAGTTAACGTAGCTGTAACACAAGACGAAGTGCGGAAGCGAACTAATTTTTGAAAGGGAATAGATGCTACAAAAAGACAAGTGGAGCCTGACTTGTCCTGCCATTACAGCCCCTCTAAGCCTGGAGAAGGTGGTACAGAAGACCTCTCTACGCTAGTGCTGATGCAACCAGGGAAACTCCATTTCTTCCAGAAGGCACCTATGTCCTGGTCTTGAGTTTACCCATCAACTACATAACTCAGCAAAAAATGGGACGAGAATAAGACTCAAAATATTGTAGAAGCACAAAAGGCTTGAATTTCAGAAGGACAAAGAAAAGCTGAAAAGTGGAGCGTGTAGGTCACGGTGGGGAGAGCGTATGACCAGATGACGCTTCCACAAAGCTCCTCTGGCCTCTGAAAGAGGCACGGCATCATCCCCATGGGCTTTCTTGGCCTGCTGGAAGGTCCACACTTTCTCCTGCAGTAGTGTTTTTGGCAAGGCAAAGCTGAAACTAGTCCAAGAGTACAAAGCCATTTATACCTGTACAAAGCAAGCCGTAGACTCTGCAGGATAGGAATGACAGTGCTTTACCTCTATTTTACCCAAGTTTAGATATCTACACCAAAGAAAAAGGGAAATCAGGCCATAAGTGTAAAAAATCCACTATTCTTTTGTGGAAAAAAAATAGTGCTGGTTGGCAGTTCCCTTCTGGGCACAGCATACTCCTGCCTCTAGGAGTGTCCTTACTCCTTGTGCTTCCACGGTAATGGTGCCATCCAGCAGATCAGGAATACTTGCTTTAAAGGGTGAAGTACAGAGGTATGGAAATACTGTTGGAGATGCACTCATGCAGAAAATGTATTTTATTTATTCACTGATGCACAATGCCCAGTTCATTTTCTCCACTACATTTCTCATCCACTAACCTGTCTCTCTTTCTATTCCTCACCTGAAAAAACTTTTTATACAGTAAGCAAGATATCTAGAATCCATTTCACTGTTATTATTTGGCAATATTTACTTGATGAGAAGACTCTATACCAACTCTGCCATTAAGAATTTCTACAGCAAATTCCTACTGAGGATAAGCCACTGCCAAATGCAGACAGTGTACCACAGCAGGAAGATATCCTGTGGAGTATCAGAGGGACTACTGATTTTTTAAATCTTTTCATTGGAAGTAGGAAGAAAGGAAGAGGAGCTGTCAGTGTAAGTGTGGATAGAAAAATAATATAAGAGTGCAGAGAAATTAGAAGCAAAGACAGGAAACAAGCAATAAAATTGCAGTTGGAAAAATGCTACTGCATGTACCAAGGGAATAATCCAAAATAAAGAGTTAACAACAAAGCAAAATACAAAAGCAAAATTTGGAAAGTGTCAACATCGAAAGACAGCTAGGAATAAAAGGATAATCTGGATTTAAGTAGTAATGTGGCAGAGGAGAACTAAGTGCCAATAACACCTCTGGCTCTTTCTGTAGGAGCATTACACAGCGGAGCAGGTTAGCATAGCCGTGCTCTCTTTATGCATTTCTCTTGCAGCCACACCTGGAATATTGCATGCAGTTCAGGCACTTCATTACTGGAAGATATAAACAAACTGGAGGAAGTCCAGAGAAGTGGAACGGAAATGATTAGAAGCCGGAGGGAGTGATTTACCAAGAAAATTTAAAGTAGCCCTTTACTCGCCTGTAACTTCTCTGATAATTAGAGACAGGAAATGATAACAGCCTAGTTCAAGTCTCCAGTCACATGCCTTAAGCCCTTTTGCCTTGGGCACTTAAGCATGTGCCTAGTTTTAAGAATAAAGAGTACACAAATATTTTGACCTGATGAAGAGAATAAGATTAAGTAAGGAAAAAAATTTAGGCTACATACCAGTGAAATCCTCCCAGGAATGAATTATGACTAACTGAGCTACCATAAAAGATGGAGATTGTATAGCTTGAAATTTCACGTTTTACTGCTGATAATGGAAAGAGTTATTCACATCTAAAGTTTATTTTCCATGAGGCAACAGGGCTACTCAAAATAAACAGTGTTACCCACATACACAAGTCTTTTCAGTCTTTGCCACAAACATAATAGCACCAAGTTATCCTGCCCAAGTAGAGACCTGAATAAGCAAACATTTTTATCCTGGACTGTGTAAGCCAGGTGGAACAGTTCTGAAAAATGACAAATTATATCCCGGCAGGAAAGTAACTGGATTCTCCTAGCTCCTCACGCACCGACATTGCTGGAAGTGATTTTTAGGAAGGCAGCATTTTATATAATTGTTGAACTGTCAGCAGGGCTCTACTGAAAGGCACTTTAAAAGTCATGTAGACACTGCCAGAGTCTAATCACCATTCACACAGGTTTTGCATGCAATCTGGAAGAAGAAAAAAAAAATACAAAAAAACCCCAAACCAAACAAACCCCAAGCAAAAAAAAAAAAATCAAAGCCCAGCTGCAGGCAGTCTGCAAACAACCCTGCTGGGATGCAGTTTACTATATAATCCCCCCAAAACATTCCAGGCCAATAGCCATGTTTGGACACGTAGGATTCCCAAGCTCCTTTACCGATAGGCAAGGCCTCCCAGAAATGTTATCTTAAAGGTAATCACGTGCCCCCACTGCCTGCACACACACACACACACACCCCACTTCACCTAGCTTGTGCTTAAAATCACTTCTTGATGCTCCAAATAATCAAAGTTCATAGTTCTATTCTGGAGGAATACCCTGGGCAAATTTTTAGCTCATACATGGGGAAAAAACCCCAAAAACTACAGGAGCGGGAGACCTGGAACAAGTAAGAAGTCTGCAGCGTTTACTGGAAAGTCAGCATTTATTACTCAAATTGTGTTGGATATGCGTATCGGAGTAGCATGCTAGCCTAGGCTTTTGTTTATGCAAGTAATGCAAGCTTTATGTTACAATTTCTGCAATATTTTTATAATTCAACGTATACCTGCAACCTACATTTAGATTTATGAGAATGAGATAAGAACTGGCACAAAGTCAACAGATCTCAGCTTCAGTGCCTTGATTTTATATTACAATTTTTTTAATGGACTTTCTGCAGTACAGTTTTAAAGGTTTGGCAGAAGGTAAAATGACTGCATGGTTGATCATTCCTTTCACTGCTTACAAGGTGGTATCTATAAGGCTGAGAGTCCTACTCCAGGGACATTTTTCCCCCCTTTCTTTGGATAGTACATGTCAAAATGAATCTGCAAATTGGATGAAATCTGCCAAAAGCCAGATTATCATCAGTTGATCTTGTAGGACTACATATAGTTAAGGTTGCCTGACACTTCTCATTTTAAGACCTCATTTTCTGTTGCTTATAACTTTACCACACATTAGCAGATAGGGCTGAAATTTTCCATGTTGGATGTCTGCCTCAGGCTGAATTTTATTTTGCAAGTGTAAGAATGTATCAGCTAGAAGTACTACGCTTAGTGCAAAAGTAAGTTTGTGAATAAGGGTACGGAGAAACATGTTGGTTTTCCCCGTGTTACATTTTTCACAGACATATTTGAGAAGCTCAAGAGCCTTCACACGTTGAGACAGACCCTTTGAAGCATCACTGCTCTGATACCACAGATGTGCCTTTTGCCATCTCATACATTATCACTTAAAATTATAACGGATCACAGTATAAAACACTGAAAAGTTGCAGTTTGTACGTGATATGATTTGCAAAAGTTTTGGTGGAGGTTGGCTGCCAACCTCCAAAGCTTCCTTCTGCAAAGAGCATGGACCAGGGCACAGGGTCTCAGCTGAGCTTGTGCTCCAGCCATCTCTTCCACACATCAGGTGATGTTTTGGCACAGGTCCTTCACGCAAAAAATCCCCATCAGCAGGTGCTGCTGCTCCCAGCTCTGCTACATGCAACTCCAGCTCTGCCCACAAGCTTTCATGGCCCCTGGGACCTTTTTTGCCAAGCCTATCTCAGGGGGTGAGCTCAAAACAGGCCTGGTGCCCTGTAGGCATGGGGAAAATAGCTGGTGGTAGCCACAGAGACTTATGGAAGCAAGAAAGACCCCAATAAACAGTTTGGTTACTTCTACCAGACAGCTACACAGCCTGACAGTGGTCCGTCAGGAGCTGCTGTAGCAGACAAGTGCTGCACCAAGGGATGGATGTCCCACATGCATCCCGTTTCCCCTCTCCCCCTTTGGCCCGCATGCTCTTGAGAAGAAGAGCAGAAGACTCTACAACAGCTCCACAGCACCTGATATGCTGTGCTGGTACAGGAGGCTGCAAGATCTCCCTCATAACCTTGAATTCAGCTTCAGGAGTTCAAATAAATATTTACCTTAGAAAATGTTGACAACATTGGCTTTTAATTTATGTTCTTTGCTTTTCTAAAACTTTTTAGGAAGAGGAAATGGAGCTTTCAGGTCTTAAGTACCGAGCAGAGCAGCTCTGGAGGAGCAGCCTCTGCATTCCCACACTCCCAGTGCAGTCCAGCCTCCCCCACACCTCTGGCTGGTGGGCAGAGACAAGCACACCCTATAGCTGATGGGAGGCAGGTGAATGCTGGCTGTCCCCCCCTCAGTGCACACTGCCCGCCCAATCCGTTCAGGTAGGGAGGGTAACTTCTGCCCACCTCGGCATGGGCGCCCACTGGCCAGCAAGGCCACCCACCACGGCAGCCAGCATGACGTCCCATGTACGTGAAGCTTGCACAAACCACAAACAGTAGTAAAACTACGAACTTGAGAAAAAAAAATTTGCAATTATCCTTCAAGATGAATTTGTGATTCAGTATTATCAAAACCTGCAAGTAAGGCAAACTACGGCAGTTTCTGTATCTGCACGCAGAAATTAAACTACAACACTTGGAAGGGACGTGGATTACTGAACCATCATAAAAATGTTTGGGCTGGGGAGCTCCAGTGCTGCATCCACACGTTACATTACGGCTGCAACTACACACTCCTAATGCAGACTTAGCTAAATCGAACAATGTTTTCCCCATACATACAATTACATCGACTTTAACTAGGTAACTGGCTCAGCGGTTTTGATTGTTTTGATTGGGTAAACACGTGACATGGATTGATTAAAGATGAACTTTAAAGATAAGTGTTCATGTTTAAGTGGTGGAGCGGACACATTTGTCACTGCCTGAGGACGAAGGAGTAAAAATACATGTTGGAAGAGATCCTCAGTGTGCTCAGTCAGTGATTGCTGACCTCTGTTTTTCATTATTACTAGGAAGTGGTCAGTTAACCCTCATCATTAAGCAATAAAGCGTGACAGAGAGTGCTGATTAATGCGCCGCTCACAAATACGGTCAGGCACGAGGAGAAACCCACGGCGGGCTTCTGGCAGTTTTAAATGGCCATTAGTTATACTTGTGCAAAATGAAATTAACCCAGCTAATCAAGCACTGAGAAGCCACAGCTCTGCTGAGGGTCAGGGGTTCCCAAGACACAAAAGGTACAGTATGCTTACACACCATGGAAAAAAAAAAAAGCCACCACCCAGCAACAACAACAAAAAAGAAAAAATAAACCAACCAAAAAAACCAACAAAAAGCCCCCCCCAAAAAAACCCACCAAAAGCAAACAAAGAACAAACAAACAAAAAAAAACAACAAAAAACCCACAAAAAAACCCCAAAATCCACCAACACCTGACAGGCTGATTAATGAAAATGAATACATATGATAAGTTTGACCAGACAGTGAGTAAACATGGTACCTGCACTGCACATATTAACTGAGAAAAAGTCCACATCTTAAAGAAAGAAAGGGAATCAAAAGATTGACTTCAGCCATCACCACCAAGTTCATGAGCAGTCTACTAAAACACCCTACAGAATAGCTGTTGCATTGCTGCAGGTGACCCTGTTTAGATGCCTGTCCCCCAAATCCTTTTTGACTACCGTCCTCTGTAGACAGGTTTGCTATTTCACCCCTTTACAGACTCAGCCATGTGGCCCCCTACGTCCCTTAGGCTGAATTTTAGCAGCACCTGGATTATCATACATATTCCTCTTGTTCTCAGATGGGTTTGCTGTTTGTAAACCATTCTCCTATCAGACCCAGAGAGCTGAGGAAGCAGGCAGAGCAAATGGTAAAAGCACAGGAGAAATACACAAGCTAAACGCACACACAAGGACAATGCCAGCTCATTCTGTGACAAAGATAGGATGGGCCTGAGCACCAGGAGTTTTTTTCTGAACAAGTATCTTTCTCTCACTTTAAATGTAATTTTACTTTATCAGTCTTGGCAAGTCCCACTTTAAGACATTCCCCTCCATGTCTGGAATGGGAGAAATGCTTTTATCATGGCCTGCTCCGTGCCCCTTTCTGGATGCCAGAGGCGCTTCTCCCCTCCCTTTTGAAATCTTTGTTTCTGATTTCATTTGTCCCACAACTGGATGGAAGTAGTTTAATTCTAAGGATTTCCCTCACTTTTTCAGTTGACAATCTTCATTTTAAGTGAAGCCTCCAAGAAATTCACATGCATACTGATTTTGGATTACGGATTGCATAATCCACGTAACACACATACATATGGATTTTGGATTACCCCCACCTGCATTATATGGCAACACTTTAGATCTGTCTTTGCCTGCTGAATCTAAGTGGGCACCTTTGCTTGTAGAAGCACACACAGCATTTCCCACTTTTTTTTTCTTGGTGGCTTATTGTTCTTGCACCATAACCTTGTTATTGAAGGCTTCAAGGACAGAAAGAATGGTGACAGTAACAAGGACTTTCTCACTTTCTTAGTGGAATGGTAATAGAAAACATAGAAAGTGTGAGAATGGCAATAGGAAGGGCTGAAATGAAAGTCAGAAAGATGATACTGTCCTTCAGTTCTCTATTTCTGGAACATTTTCTAGCTCTATGAAAAAAGGGATCCTCAAGTAAGCAAATTTACCCAAAATACTGTTCAAAAAACCGTTGCTGTTCAACCCTGTTCTGTGTTATCACAGAACTCTCTGAGCATGTACTAATACATGTTTTGCTTGTGCTTTTATGCCCTTCACTTTTTCATAAGCTTTCCACGAACAATCTTTTATTATTAAACAGTCAGTGAAAGATCTCATTCTTGTCATATTTCCTCTTCCTACTTTTAAATGAATAATTAACATGGAATAATTGGTAGGTATTCCTTCTAAACTTCTTACATGGAAGTGGATTTCTTCACAAAATAGATGTGAAACAAGAAAAGATGCAGCTTGGTGTGACCACTGCATCCAAGTGCTTGCACTATTTTCCAACGCCCTAATTTATTTTATAAAGCTGTATGCAATGCTGCTGTATTAAAATATACACATATCTACTGTACTTGACAGACTGCCTGCTGTCCTACATTCAGCACAGAGTACCTGCATGATGACACTGCAGAAGTATGAGAATATGAAATATCACTTGTAGTTCACAGAGCTCTATAAAACACCTGAATATCTAGAATTTAACTGCCTGGCAGCACGCACCTTGTATCTGAAGTCATTAACAACCACCCTCCCCCCAAACGAATGTACAACCTGAGAGATAGTTTCATTCACGAATATAGTGCTATCGCTATAGGAATACTGACCCTGTTATTACTAAAAAGACTGCAAGTAAAAGACATTTTTAAATAGGTTAGTGTCTTTTCATTCCCTTTTTTTAAATTTTATGAATAGTTTAGTATGCCAGTGCACACAACCTAAGAAGTACTTATTATTATTTTTTCCCAATAGTCCATCATTATCATTCTGTTGTATCAGAGAAAATTAGCACCTATCACTTAGATAATTTCAAGCAGTATTGTTAAGAGTGGAATTTGCATGCATGATATGGTGTATAGGCTAACACAAGTCCATTTGCTAAGTCCACGTGGTAAAATGGATGAATAAATAATTGAATGCTTAGCTCCAAATATATAATTATTCTTAGAAAAAAATTAGAACACAAGTCTGTGAAAATACATATAATAATACTCATCTACAGCTAAATACACTAGACAAAAAAATGCCCTTTTAGAAATGGAATAATAGAGTTAGATTCCTAAAATGTTTATCGAAAACTTGCATAAATGCCCAAATTTTGAAAGTACAGGACTATTGCACTTCTTCCCCACAGGCATCAGCTTTAAATTAAAAACGTCCCAGCATAATGAAGAAAAGCCTTAGTGGAGTACTTGTGCAGAGCATGCAAAAGGTTTCTAAACCTTCGAACTGCAGTTTAAACTGTTCCTGTTAGAAAAAGTTACAGCTCGGTTGTTCTTATCTGTTCCCACACACATTATCATACAGTCTCTCCCTAAGAAAGTAACATTACCTTTTTTAATATCATCCATCACCCTGCTCTGTAATAAGCATCACTGTTCTGACGTTGCAAGACCTGTTTGCCATATGTCTACTTCCAATACATGAGTTGCATTAGTTATTTGTTACGTGTAAAGAAACGAGGGAGCGGGCTTTGCAACAGTAAGTACAAAACATCAAGTCCAGTCCTTTTCTGTATCAGAGTGCAACATCAACCAACTTCCAGATGAAGTAAAATGAATGGGTGGGTATGAATCAGAAAACTGTGCTCTAGTTCTTATGCATGGTAGTAGCCTGCATGAATGCAAATATGCCATGGACAGAAAATGAATGGAGAAAATTCCACTATTCTGGGCACAGTTTTCAGCAAGAATCACAAAGAATTAAAAGCAAATGAGACAAGATGTAGAAATCTGATAAAACTGTATTAATGCTAACAGTAATGACACCTTTTCTGGAAAAAGGTGGGAAACATTCAATTACAAGAACTCAAAATATTCTCTTTATCAGAACGGTCAGTAACACACAAATGGCAATGCCTTTTGTAGGCATCCTGCAAGAACAGTACCAAAAGTTTCAAAGAAACCCAATTTTCTTATAAACCAATGTTACACTGTTTTTCTGGTTTATGGACATCACATGTTTTAAAATAATGCATCTGTCTATTGCAGAGGCTATTTCCATTTTGTAATTTTTCTCACCCTCTGACTTGAAAACCAGCCTATGTTCTAAACCTCTAGAATAAATTTCTAAAATAGAACTTTCCACATTTATTTTCTGAGGCATTTATTTAGTCCTTCTGAATTTCTTCAGATATTCTTTTCTAGGTGAGAGTCACTGAGTAGTTTCAATAAACGTAAAACCCTACTTCCTAAAACAGTAACTCAATTACAGCTTTTTGCTCTTATTACTGGTCATCTGGTAAAGAAAATCTGTGGATGGACCTTTCTTAAAATTATTTAATACATCAGAAAAAATAATCTGTTAGGAAGCATGGGAGACCACCTTGAGAGGCCGAATGTTATTCAGACTTGACAGAGCTTTTTAGTCTGTCTTTTCTATTTGCAACCACATATAAACTAGCAGTGTTAGTCAGTGGGAGATCTTCGTTAGGTCCAGGCAGAAGCCTGAGCTCCTCTAGCAGTTAACCAGGCTCTGAGAGGGTATCTCTTGGCTGTTTTCCTCCTGCACTTACTTCCTTTGGTCTGAGCTATTTACTTTTCAACTAACATATTGCAAAGCCCATCAATGTAAAGCAAAGCACTTTGAAAGAGCAAAAGATGTCAGGGACATTTTCTGGATGAGAATCAACTAAATCCAAAGCAGATCTTTTACTTTGAAAAGCAACAGTAGAGCAAAGTCTGGAGCAAGGAAGGCTTACCCTGGGAGGAGGATCATCAGCCTAGGGAGCATCTAACAAATGGGAAATCATGGGCCGCCCCCACAAGTGCTGAGGGAGCTGACTCGTGCCACTGAGAGACCACTCTTGATTATCTTTGAAAGGTGATGGCAATTGAGTGAGGCCCCCAAGGACTAGAAGGATGCAGGTGTCACTTTTGCCTTCAAGAAGAGCAAGAATACTTTTTTTTAATGGTTATTTTAATGGTGAGGATGGTCAAACAGGTTGTCCTGAGGGGCTGTGGAGTCTCCGCCCTCTGAAATACTCAAAACCCACCTGGACACAACGCTGAGCAACCTGCTCTGAGCAGGAGGGTTGGACTAGATAATCTCCAGAGGTCCCTTCCAACCTCAGCAGTTCTGTGATTATATGATAATGCTCTCTCATCTAGGCAAAGTTAATCCACATAAAATGTTGCTCTTCTCATAAACCTGTGCACATTAGCACAGCCTTTGATAGCCCTAAAGGCACAAAGTGATTACGGCATATCTTCCATATCTAAGAAATGCTATACCCAGTATTACACGAACTATTACACAAGGAAGCCTGAAACAAAACAACAGGAAGAAAAGTATAGCTTCTAAAATGAAAAATGATACTGCAAAAATCTGCAGCATATTCAGAAAAAATGGTAAATTAACCACATAATAATATGTTTTGGTAACCTCTGCAGAAAACTTATCCAGTGTAAAGGTTCAAACTGAAATAGTAAACATGTTGGGATGTACTGTGTGAACAAAGGTAAGGAAGGATGAATTTGAGGAACCATAAAATTAACTCCCTCTAATGCAAGTATCAATATGTACTAGAGAAGCTGGATTGCAGTCTTCTCAAATTCATTTCAGTCAAATGGTTTAGGCACAGCTCCTAAGACCTTGAAGCACCTTGCTGCTATTTAACTACAAGTATCTTTCCTAGGAAGCACCATCATCATCAATGTCTTCTTCACATGACCACCACCTAGGAACCTTGCTCTGGTTGCTGTCACTGAACAGGTAAGAAGTCTGACTTCCCAACACCTCAAAACCTGAATTCTGACCCTCACAACAGAGTAACAGAAGTCTCTAACTATATTATGTCTTACTTCTACACCCTTGGACCCACCTTGCCAGACCTCTAGCTTATCCTGGGGACAACATGGATGGTGATTTAGGATGAATCAGGACCACAAAGTAAAAGAGACTCTTGTCCTCGGAGTCCACATTCACATGCTACCAAAACCAAAGTATGTAAAGGATTATAGAGATTTAAAGAAGAAAGAGAGAGAGAGGAGAGAGAGAGAGTCAGTGCCTGAGGCAGTTGAATGGTGCCCTGGAGAACTGGACTGCATCTCCTTTGCCATGGACTTAATAATAATAATAAGCAAGAAAAATCACTAGTTATCCTTGCTTCCTGAATATCCAACTTGAGATCCAGAGTCTGATTTGCAGTGGTTTAAGCTATCATAGCTGCAAGTAAAATCAATGGGAATTGCACTTCGGACATATTAAGTGCTATAAAATGCTAAGTACTTCTGCCCCCTGAGGTCCTAAATATCATAAATCATGAACCCCAAATCAGTAGGTATGCCTGAGCTTAATGTGTGTCTTAACGCCTCAACTGTAAAACAGGGGTAATAGCCACTCGTCTTGTCTTGTATAGCAAGGATAAATTAAACAATGTTTGTGAAGCTCTTGGATATTAAGGTGATGAGCACCATAGAAAAGCTCTGTAAGAAATTACTAATTATGTCGTCTGAGCAAGGGATGAATAGTAATCAGCAGTGAAGGCACAGGACCATACATTGAGCAATGAGGAGAATACAAGATATTGAATAGCTGCTCATTAATTGAACGTTATCCAATCTGTTCAATGAACAAGGCAGAGGTCTAATAGAAGAAGTTGTATGTGATTGTGTAATTAAGGCTGAATTAGAAATCATTACATGCAGTGCAGATGAACAAAGACCTTGCAGGCCACTAGCATTCATTATTTTCGTATTTAGTTGTGATTTTGCAAACTTGCTTTTTTCCCCTCCCCAACATATTTTTAAAATAGCAAACTTAAAAAACCCCAAGCAGCTCAAAACCCCTGAAACCCACCATCGCACCTAATATAAGAACCCACACAGAGGAGCAGAAAGCGGTGGCAGAGGACATAACCACCTCAGGTGGCCCTGCCACTCCAAACTCTGAAAAAGGCTAAGAAAGGGTCTGCCACACTACCTGGGAACAGAAGCAGGACATCAGCAAGTTTTACTGTGCCGGAACCACAGCACCAACGAATCCCAAGCACGTGCTCTCATCTGCTGCGTGCAGAGCCTGAGCACAGACTTTAGGCTTCAGCTACGTCTGCATCACACAACCGAAGGCGACGTACACACTACAGAGAAAGCTCACGTACTGGCCACTCCAACAGCTGCCCAAGCCGCTGCGTCAGTTCTGCAGCAAGTACAGAGCTCCCCATTACAGTGTCAACAGCTCCTGGCAGCCCTTCACCTGACACCTGAGGAGACTGAACAGAAGCCTTCATTCTTTCTGCTTGCTCTTAGTGTGGACAAGGTGGATGCAAAAGCCCCATGTCACTCTTGAAGGGGTGGGAATGGACTGACTCACCCATGTTCCCTTTCTTAGGGCCCTGGATTTGGCACCATTCAATTTTATAGGTTAAAACTGGGTAATAATTCTGTCTTGCAGAATTTTCTCTCCTTAAACAATAAAGAGCTGTGGGCTTCAAAGTTGACCACAGGCCATTATTGCTTCTAACAAACCTGACAAAACTGCCTCAGTCTAAGTCTAGATTTCAAACCTAACAGAGGCACTCCCAACCTTCAACAACCTAAAACTGTGCTGCAAAAAAAGGCTGAAATCCTGGGAGATTTGCCATTACCTTTTCCCACTCTATTTATATCCAAGATGCTAGCAGATGCCTTGTTCCCTCTGTCTATAACAGACAGATCTGTATGTACATTTTATTTCAATTTTTCGTCTGGAGACTGTTTTCCCACCCTCTTATTTAAAATGGGATTAGGAAGAGCAAGAAGATGTTTTGTTTCTGGCTTTATGTATTTATATATTCATTTTGAGGTTTTATCTATTTAGAATTTCTTTCAGCCACAACACTGCAAAATTCCTTATCTCTAACATTGTTTTGCTGAAGGCATCTTGAAGGATTATCCCCTTTTGGCTCTTAAGTACTTAACCTGAGACTGGAAGAGCCTTTTCAGGCTCTAAAAATTTTCTGAACCGTGAGGGTTGTAGAGGAGAAGTGTTATAATTTTCACTTTTAGTAGCAAATAACATTGCTTTGATAGGCTGCCAAGGCAGGTAGATAACAGCATTTTATAAAGTGGTATCTCTTAAGAAACAGTACCATAGCTATAAGGAGCTAAAGCATCTGACTAATGATGTTTTATGATACTTGAAATGCTTTATGCTGTTTGATATAGAAGATCTTATACATATATTTATGCCCAACTGCAAACTCCAATTTGAATATTTGTTCATGCTTTAGTTATCCATTTAGAGTTGTATTGTACTAGCCATTACCAAAAAATCCCAGCAGCACAGCGTCCAAGAAGCCAGACCAATTCTACTTCATTGACAGAGGCTTCCTCAGTAGTCAGGCTCTCGCTTCAGGGGATTACCAGCACGCGTAGCCAAGCATGAGGTCACCTGATGGGGTCTGGGGGTACCTGCAGAGGCTTAGCTGGATACGGTGGAGTTATTTCAAAAGGACTTCACTCTCCTGAGCTTTTTTTGAACTCAAAATGAGAAAAGTTAGTGCAGGAGACAGACATTCACCCGCTAGTACAAATAGAAAGCAATTCTGCCTTATGCACTTTACATCAATTTTAAAAAACTGGAGTCCTGTATCCCTGTGAAGATCTGGGCATCCACCCTCATTAGAAGTGGATTATGCTAAAAATGTATTAGTTGGTTCATCCTCTCTTTTATTACTTATTTCCTTCATTTTTGGAGTCAGATGAACTCTCCAGACTTACCATGACACAATATTAACCAAAAGAGACCTCTCTGGCTTACCCTTCACTATCACAGATAACCAAATCCTATTATACATCCGTCACTTCTCTTATACTCCATTTCAAAGTAGGTACTTAAATCCTTCTGACTCCTTTCAGGAAAGTGCCCCTAAAAGTCCCTGGTTTTGGTGGTTTGCAGCCTTCCCAAAATATCAAACTAAGTAATGTAATTTTTACCCATTTGCTCTTGTTTCAGTACAGTTCTTAGTTCAAAATAAATTCTCCTCCCTCTCAGTTGTCTATTCCTCAACTGTGAAATATTTATAGACATCAATCATGTCCCAACTCAGACTCTTTTTGGATAAGCTAAAAAAAGCTAAAAGCATTTAGTCACCTGATGTA
>VZTV01019326.1:0-11190 GCA_013400875.1 Anhinga rufa
TGGCTGTTCCCAGTCACCTTCTTCTCCTTCTGTTGCCTATAAATGGCTTCTAAGAGGTTTCATTCCATGATCTTCCTGGGGACTAAAGTGAGGCTTACTAGCCTGTAGTTCCCCAGATAATCCTTTTGGCTTTTTTGGGGAGATGAGTGCAAAGTTTGCCTTTCCTGGTCGCTGGGTACCTTCCCCAGTTTCCATGGCCTTTCAGACATGATAGAAGGCAAGGCAGCCTTCCAAGGATGTCAGCCAGCTTTCTCAACATCGTCAGGTGCAGCCCACAGGGTACTGAATTATAGGAGATGAATACAGGAATTGAATACAAGAATTTATATTTGGCCTAGTGTTCTGTATGCCAAAACAGAAACCAAGTTAGATTATTGTGTCTAACCTTTGTTACCCAAGGTCACTTTTTGGATGTGACCTTTTGATAATTTTATTTCAAATCTTGTATTTACAGCTTCAGCACCAGGAGTAGTCCAGTACATGTTTTCTTCTTTGAGGAAACATTTATTTTATGTGGTTTGTAAAGGTTACTATACCATACAGCAGTGACCTCCAGCTAGAAAGCTAGAGAAATGTATTTGTAGTTTCAAAGCAGTGAAGTTACTGAACAGCTAAGAATCCTATTTGTAAGAAAGAAAGGTCTTTATAGTGTGTGCAAAGTCTCTGGTCCTTAAGGAGACAAAGTCAGTAGCTACCTCATTTTTTGTACAGATTATGCTCAAAATATGCGATGCTACAGCCCATTCATAATGAGTGTTTGGCAACAGCAACTCTCACTGTGTATACAAATTAAATCTGGTGATTAGGAACTTGGATGACAGTACACTCCCCTTGTTTAGTAAAATATAATTGTTTTGGGTTATAGATCTGTGCCATTAGGGAGGAGAATCCTTGTCTTTTGGCAAAGAATATCCAAATATGAAGTGTTTGTTCTTCATGCTCATTACCATCTAATTTGAATGTATTTAGTATAGCAGTTCTAAGGTGATTTCACCAGTGTCTTGTACAGTTAATTACTTATCCTCAAACAGAACCAGCTTCTTTTTCTGTATTTATAGGAGTCAGTAAAATAGAAATAGAATTAGCTCTGCTTCTTATTTTTGACTGCTGAAAAGAAACAGCATGTTATTTATGAATAGCATCAATGTAAAAGGCAGTGTTTTCTCATTATAAAAAGGACTCTGTTCATGCAGTCATGTATGTGTTAGGACTTGCACCCGGTTCCCATTGTACCCTTTGCCTAAAGTGGTATCATGGATTGGGAGAAAATCTCAATTTGATTCTCACAGACTTTCCTCCAGGTTTCCTGCACCTTCATAGAGGTTACTAAATGCAACAGTATTGTTCAAGAGTTTCAAATAACTTGTGCTACTTTTTGCATACGTCACTCCATATTGGCCAGAGCAAAGTCTTGAATCTGATTCTTGCACATAATGTAAGATTATGGTGATACATCCTCTCCCACATTCTCTATTTCTGTAGCTCATCTGTTTAATATTAATCATTTTTGGGGGGGGGGTCTAGAAGAAATATTTTCAATGTAAAATATCTAGTAGGTGAGCCCTCTGTGCATTCTGTCAGTTTATGTGAAACATTCTTGCTCCATATTAAGCAGATCTGGAAACATTTGAGAACAGTTTTTTAATTTGTTAGTGAAAATGGAGGAAGGTGATCCCTTAGACTCACATAGCTGACAGCAGTAAGCATACTATACATCACAGTTCAAAATTTGCAAGCTAGATTGAATGCTCAAAAAAAATAAGCTGCATCAGAATGGTGTCAGCCCCAGGCCAATGAGTTCTCCTTAGAGGCATGGCAGTAAAGCCAGATACAATGCCATACTAACATGGCTAAAGTGCTTTTGGCCTTCCAGAGCCAACTCTAACACTCTGCAGCATTATGCTACCCATACATGCGCTGATAGTTCTTTCCTCAGTTTTCTAAAGTCCTTCGGTACCTGACTTCCCTTGTAGTTTTCCTGGAAAGGCTGGTTGCCTCTCTCAAAGTAATGCATTTTGCTGAGGCCTCCAAGAATATTGGCACCATTCTTGTTTTTTCTGTCTTGTTGCCACAAAGTGGCAATCAAAGTAATCATACTAGTAGTAATAATAATAATAATAGAAGCAACAACAACAACAACAACAATAATAACAATAATGGTATTAATAATAATGGTATTAATAATAATAATAATCCCTTCCTCCCGGAAACCATGCCTCACAAGGATAGAATCACTGTTAAACATAAATATATGTTAAACATTGTATCCATATATATGAATGTGCTGCTGTGAAGTTCTGTGGTTTGCCTTATGTTTTTGATTATGATACTATATATACCACATAAATATCTTTCTTAGGACACAGACATAATATTTAACAGAACAGGAGCATTTAATAAAACTAAGATAGTCCCCAGCTAAATAGATAGTAACTGAAAATTATAACATCCTAATTTACCTTCTCATAAATATAATCTATCAGATTAGTGTTTCAGGATAAAGCAGATGTAGAATCCTTCCCTGAAGATTTTTTGGGTTAATTTAAATGCAGAATTCAGGGGATAGGACTATCCAGTGAGAATATTTGAGATCTTGTGGTCAAGTGTTTATATCTACTTCTATTACGGTAAGCTATTAGGTGAGAATTTAAATTATCTAGGGCTTCTAGAGCCAAAATCAGTGCTTCATATTATATGTATAAGAAATGCAAGAAAGCCCTGATGTTACTGTTAGAGCTGTTTCCTAGCTGTTAGTGCTAGCTAGGAAGGTCTCTACATTTCAGCAAGCGTAACTTTGGAGGGGTGTTTGAATGTATTCAGGTATCCCACTGTGCATGCTTTAGAGGAGTTTCTGTTCTGTAAGAGTTACCAAGGCCCAGGGGATTGAAATCTCAATTTCCACACAAATTGCTGTGCTACAAATACTGTGACAAAGGAACTTTTAAGCAGCTTTAATGCTAGAACACCACAGAGGAACATTATGCATTTTAATGCCAGTCTATTCTTCTGTGATTCTGCGATATTTCTTTGAGCTTTGAGTAAGTTGTAAATGTACTTAATGTTTAAATCTTTTATATTAAATTATTGTAGTATTTCTAAAAGATAATGTTACAAATTAAATAAGAATATTTTAATAGCTATTTCTGATGGTATGGTTTTTTGCTACGCACTCAAAAATTCATGACTGGGAACTGCTTAGATAAAAACATGCAATTCATCACTTAAAAACCTGTGGATGATTCAGTCAGTCATAGCAATAAATATTTAAAGCAATGGCTGCTGAGTGATGGTTTAATTTCACAAAACTCAACATACTGTATGTTAGAACAGTTACTGTAAAGTTGTGTTTCCTATTTCTGAAAAGCATGGCCATGGTAGCATCATGGATTATTTTGGTTCTCTGTAGCTATCTCTGCCAGCAATCTCTGTCTTTTATCTTCAGCAGGATTCAGAGAAGTAGATGACTTCATGAAGAGTATTTTGTTCACTAAAGTAGAATGGGTTAACCTTTCATGCTAAGAATCTAGTAGTTTTCCTAGCAATTTTGTTGCTTTATTTTCCTCATTTGTAGTGGAAAAAATGTAAGGGCAACTCTCTGGGTCTCACTGACTTGGATCTGTTTTATCTCCCTGTTGTCAGCCTAAAGTACTATTCTACATTGCCAAGTTCTTATGTGAAGCAAATAGAGAAGGTGTTGTGTTATAGTAATTAAATGAACCAAACATCAGTGCCTAAATATACTACCCAAGGCATACCTGTATTCTAAATAATACATTTTCTCATCAGTAATTAAGATTATTTCCAGTTATTAAGATTATTTCCAAGTGTTTGTAGTTCCTGCTTGTCTGCATGGAGTCTCATTGTGTGATTAGCATCAATCTAAATGGAAAAAAATAAAACAGCCTACCTTTTTTGCCTACTTTCTTTTTGGATTTTTTTGGGGGGAGGTTGTATCTGATAAGACTGTTATTAAATAGCATAAGAATTTTGAAAATTATGAGGCTATGAGAAAATACGTGCTATTCAGAAGTAATTTTGCATATAACCATGATCAAATTATTGTGTTATCATCTGCTTCTGTTCACCCATTGCATACTTGAGTGATCTCATGCATTTTGCCATTAACAGGGCTACTGAGTCACAGGATCACAGAATGGTGGGGGTTGGAAGGGACCTCCAGAGATCACCTTGTCCAACCCCCCTGCGTGAGCAGGCACACCTAGAGCAGGGGGCACAGGACTGCGTCCAGGCAGGTTTTGAATGTCTCCAGGGAAGGAGACTCCACAACCTCTCTGGGCAGCCTGTTCCACTGCTCTGACACCCTCGAGTCAAGCTACCAGGGAAAATTTCATTCCTGAATCAGAATAATTCAGGAATAGTAGGACCTCGTGAGGCCTAACAGTGTTAGCTCTGGGGTCAGACCAGGCTGCTCAGGGCTTTGTCCAGTTGGGTGTAGAAAACCTCCAAGGACTGTATTATTCTCATTTCTGATGAGACATTTAAACTGTAGTATGAATAATACATTACTTTATTAGTAGTAAGTGTGATTCCTTGTATCCCAAGAAGAGGAAGACGAGTTTTTAGCTGTACAGTGAACTTTGACTTTTATTATCATTTACTGTAAAAATGCATAACTGCTTCAGTTTTAAATAAGACCATTACAGACTACATAAAACATGCCTAATAGAGAAGAAAATCAAAAGCTGTAATAATAATATTAGTATATTCTGGAGGCATTCAGGTTATAGCGTGTTAAGGAAGTAAATGCAAATACATTTCTTTTTACACAAAGCTATGCTTATATTATTTTAGACTGATGCTAGAACATCTTTTCCTTGATGCCTTTACCATATAGTACAGCTCTCCAATTTTCCCTTATTTTAATTTTATTTTTACACTCCATTTTCTATTACAGTGGTAAAATTAAAATGGCTAATAAACAGAGACTGTATTGAAAAAAATGTGTATTTCTCTGTAAGACGCTCTGTGTGTTCATATTAATATATATGGAATGTATGAAATATATTATATATGCGGTGTAGCATACCAGTACAGTTCTTTTCTCTGTATTGAACTGTATTAGTTCAAATTAGAGATAATTTGCTTCTTAGAAATTTGTCTACCATTTACAGGTTTTCAGTTATCTTTTAGTTTTAAATGTTTTTCTCAATTTTAATAAAGCAGTTGCTCATACAAAATCTTATGTTCTTAAAATCAAAGTTAAAATGTTGTAAGTATTGAATTGATATTTGCAGCTTGCCCAGCTACAATGTGTCCTCCTGTGGCAATACTGACAACTATGACATTTTTGTCATGATGTTTTCAATATTCAGACATGAATTAATAGATTTTACTTGCAGTCTTCAGTTTTATCTTGTTCTCCATCCCTTTTTGTAAGTTTATTCATCTGTGAATTGAATCATAATTCTAAACTGCTATATATTTAGGTATAGCTTGATTTTATCACTTTATAATTCAGTAAATATGATTTCTGCCCTCAGCAGGGGGAGGCCCTGCTGCACACTGACCCAGCAGTGCAGGGGCTCAGCTTTGCCACGGCCTGAGCTGTGTGTCACTGGTTTAACAACTGCACTGGGCCCAGTGACTGCTGCCTCCCCTGCTCCAGCTTCAGCCCTGGGGATGGCCCTGCTGGGGAGGGGGTGACATCCCACCCACCAGTCACTGCCTGGCAAACCATAGCCGTTCCTGTGTGTGGGGCTGGGGTGCTGGTGGCCACTGCCAGGCTGCAGCTAGCAGCCCAGGAGAAGGAAACAGGCTGTGACAGGGAAAGGTGTAAAGGGAAACCCAAGCAGAGCCCAAGACTAGGGAAGAAGAAAATATCAACATCATGTTCCTTCAAACAGAGAGGAAAGAAATCCCCCATCAGGCACATTGCAGTCCTCCTGGCAAAGACAGCATGATGCTGGCAAATCCTTGCAGTGCCCCCCCTCCACCCCCCATCAACAATTTTTGGGAGGAAACCATAGTGTCACACTTCAGACCCATAGGGACATTTGAAGCATGAGCACACTACCAGTGGAAAGGGTTAGATACTAGCAAGGTTTGGGGTGATTTTTGGTATAACCATTTAAAAAATTTTAATATTGATGCTTTTCAGTATTGATAATTTTGAATGTCAGACTATTAAAACATTAATAGGACTGTCATTAAATTCTAGGCTCTCTATATGGTATGTTCCCTCTCACCTGCCACAAGATTATGAATTTTTGGATTTCTATTATTTTTAGTAGAAAGTGTTCAAATCACTAAGACCTGGTGCTTGATCTGATGCAATGACTAGGCACAGCAGTAAGCCAAGAGGTAATTTGCTTAGGTAGATTGCTGCTTCTGCTGGTCTCATCATCCTCCAGTCTAGAGTTCAAATATCTGAATAAAGACAGTGCAAGCTACAGGTGATGTTTTTGTATTTAGTCCCTCTGGTTCTTGCATTCACTTTTAAATTAAATGGCCAGATAGGGTTCTCAAAAAGCATGCATGCATATCTAAGATCCACAACTGATACTTAATGAAATCAAATATCTTAAAAGTTTTCGACCAAGGAAATTAATCTGTATTTGTCTTAATTACTTGATTTCCTGTGGTCTAATCTAATCTGGTAAAGTTCTCTTTGTTTTCCCATCCAGAGTGGAAATCAAACCTTGCCTAAAGAAATGAAAAAATATTTACTTCAAAATAGTTTGCAACCAGTCAAAATTTTCTGCAGTCCTATCAACACCAATTTAACTTGACCTAATATAAGGAAAGTGAAATAATTGCCTGAAATAAATCTATTACTGACACAAAATACAAGGGAAGTAGAAAATCTAAATCTCTGGTATTAGTCACTATGCTATAATAAATCTTTCTTACGATGAAATCAACAAAAACAAGCTCAGCAACCTTATCAGCCCTAGTTTTTCATGCAGTATACTTAGAAAACTTGTGTTACATCTTATTTACT
This sequence comes from Anhinga rufa, assembly GCA_013400875.1. Classification (NCBI taxonomy): domain Eukaryota; kingdom Metazoa; phylum Chordata; class Aves; order Suliformes; family Anhingidae; genus Anhinga; species Anhinga rufa. The sequence continues at coordinate 6,962 of VZTV01019326.1, forward strand.
CATAACAGGCTGAATGAGGCAATACTAAAATGATGTTAAAAGGACATTATGCTCTTCACAAGATTAATGTCACTGTGACAAAATGAGTACTAGTTCTTTGCAGTTAGTTATTTTAAGAGGCAACATATTTCTAGATTTGTAAGATGGTTGATGTAGAATATGATGGTTGGGGCATATAGTATCAAAGTTAATTTATTGGAGATGAAAGACAAATTCTGAAAAAGTTTTTCTGAAGAGATTAAAGCATTTATTTACAATGTGGTTTTGTACATATGTGTATTCAGAAAATATATTTATTATATAAAGTATTTCAAAAGCCATGGAAATAAGTGTATAGCTGGTAGAAATTATTACATGCCATATTTTTTCAAGATGTATCTTCTGCATCTTCCGGTAATAGGTGAAATACCTGAATTTTTCACCTAGTGCTTATCCCAGCTTGTTATTGTTTTAATTATGAGATCCTATTACACTGTTTTTCCATGTACCAGTTTATATTTACATTGCTTTTGATCCCAGATAGCTTAGCTGATATATTTTTTGCTCTATTATTTTCTTATTTTTTCTCTTGTGCAAAAAGTCACCTAAGAATGATCAGTTACCATTCTTGATCATGGTCAAAATGGAACGTGTTTGAATACATATTTTCCAGTTGAAGATTTTGAAGCTGTAAATAACTACCAATGTTAAGTATCATATTCTAGTGTTTTTCCACAACTTCTGTTGATGTTTTATAATTGTTTACAGTTATACATTTCTTGGAGTTATATCAGTAATGATGACAACTGTTAGATGAATGGTGGTTTAAAAACCATTTGGGTTAAAGAAACCCTAGTGGGGCCTCTGTAAGCCTTTATAAGCTAATGTAAGTATGGTACTAGGACCTGAAATTCATCTACAAATGTAGAGATTTTTTACAAGCATTATCATTATTACTCACAATTTCTATGATATATAAGCATGTTAGAAAATATTATTGCTCCTCATTTTGTGCTTCTTTTGGGTTTTAACACTCTCATGCTGAAACTACTTAACAAATTAGTTGATTTTTTTTCTGTAATTTAAATATGCTCTGCAGTATAGTTTATAGTATTTCTGTTCATGTTTAAATTGAGCAATATTTTTATTTCTTAGACTTAACGCTATACAATCTTTTTAATATATATATATTTGGCTTAATTATTGGTTATACATTAATGTGTATCGTATACATCCATATGATGAATCTATTAATTAATCTTTTGATTAACATGTCTGTTATGAAATCTCATGGAATGGTCACAAGTAGTTGTCAATAGTCTTATAATAGTTGATCCTAAAATTTACTTCAATAAGAGGAGAAATAGGTGTTGCTGAGTGATTCAGCTGATGATGATGAAAGGACACCTCTCCTTTTCTCTCAGTTCTGGCTCTTTTCAACTGGATATAAAATTTTCAGTTACCATAGAAGGACCTACTTCTATTTTTTTTCTATATCATGTATAAATTAGTATACTGCGCTAATTTACTATTCCTTTCCATTTTCAGGTACACCCTCAGCAACCAACTGTTTTCTATAATGCATTTGTTTTTCTTTTCCAGGTAGTACATCTTTGACTTTACAAAAGACGTGAGACCGTAAAAGAAAGAACCATTTATTTGCATTAACAATATGTATGGATAGTTCTAATTTGGCACTTTGATCGTGATTTTACTAAATTCATTACTCCCTTTTTTCCCATATCAACCAAGCAAGTGTTTGGGCACGTCAGTGGAAGTAACCTATTAATTTTATATTATTTTCAGAGCTCTTGAATATTTGATTGCAATTCTATGGCATTTTACTGACATCTTCTCTTTTCTTGTGACTGTTAAATATATTAAGTCATATCTAGTTTAAGTTTTCAAGTTACAGGAAAGGAAAATCTCTTTATGTAATGTACATGTTGAATATTTCTCCACAGTTTGGTAATTCTGAGTACATAATTCTGGATAGGTTTTTTTTAAATAAATATTGCAATGAGTCCTGTTTTTAAAACTCTCCAAGGTTATAATAGTAAGTTTTTTTCCAGGAATGAAAGGAATATATAAAGTATGTTTTTCCCAATACGTCTCGTCTTTTGATACATAATTTTTGTAATCATTTATTGACACATCAGATTTATGCACTGAATCTTCTTTTCCCGCAGTCAAGTAACGGATTTTCACTGCATTGACACTGCATTCATTGAGCTGTTCAGGCAAAAATTTATTCGACGACAATTAGGTAGTATATCAATGTAGCATAAATAAAAGTATGTCAGGAGTGTAGACCAGAATCTGTTTAATTCAAGATGTTAATCATCCAAAGGAAATATAATTTTTCCTTTCTTAATAGATTATGCAGTAATGGAAGCACATGTGAATATGGAATAATTATCAATGATTACTTTAACCCTTAATCTGTCTTTCAGGATCAATATATCAACAGGTGTCAACCTTCAAATGAAAGGCTGCAGCCACTGCTTCTAACTGCACAGCCAAGCTTCTAATGGGTTGATTATAGTCAAATCAAATTTCATTAGGTGATTTTGGAACCTGCTACTGGTATATTGCTGAACTAATATTTAAATGTCTTACTAGCAATATACTATTTTTTAAAATAGATTGTAATTTGATTTCAAGTTTGTTTCCTTTAGTGAGTGTATTGCACCTATGCAGAGGATAGAAAACAGAAGCAGTGAAAGGTAGAAGCAGAAATTAATTGCATTGGATTATTTATAAAGCAAACACATTCAAATAATAATAATAAAAAAATGAACAGAGCTATTCTAAGGTTTGCTTTCTTCAAGATCAGAAGTGAGACTTCTGAGGAGAGCAGACTTTTGGTTGCTTAGGAAGTTAATACCATATCTGATCAGCAGTGTTGGAAAGGTAGGAATGAAAGCATGATTGAGTGGAAGTACAGCTGGTTATGAGAACAAAGATTGGAATTACTCATTTATCAAAAAAATCCATAACCTTGGGACTATCACATTTGAAAACTCGCAGTCTTTGCTAAATGGACCGGGAAAATGAAAAATTCTACAATCATGAGATGACCTTTTTTTTGTAATGGTGTAGAATAGAAATGCGGTGTTACAGAGATGCCCTCACCATTCAGATACTAGAGAAATAATCACTTTAGAGTTACAAGTAAAGTGAACTTGAAATATATTATTGTGTAGTGCTACCGTCTTGCCAATGCTTTTGAAGTATTCCTTGAAAAGAGCAGATTAAGAATTTTCTTCCCTAATGCTGATTTACTAGGAAAATTGCCTCTTTGATAGCTAGATCTTCTATAAGAGGACAGATGAACTTGGCTTCTCTGTTGCTGAATTTAGATTTTGGCAATATATTCACAAAGTATCTATTTCTGAAAGTTTTAAGTTCTTATATGTTGTGATATCCAATAAGACACCAGTGATCCAGAGAGTGTGACACTGAATGTGTGAGAGTGTCCAAGGAGCTTGAAAGATCAGAGCTGTTTGCTGAATGCTTGTATAGGATGGGGGATAAACAGGTTTCAGAACTGCCTTCTAATTTGTACCAATATATAGCTTAGCATAGTGCAAGTACCACAGTGCCAAAAGCTGGTCAAATGCAGAATCACACGGCAGCTCCTCTCAACTCATTTTCCTGGGGTACCTGCTAAATCCAATCTCCTGTCGCACACTTTCCACTAGAGCATGACTACAGTGCTCTAGGGCTGCTGAGGATGAGGCCACAGACTTCAAAATAGAATCTGGGATGTTGTATTCTCTTTGACTCCATTAGGAGGCTGAGAGTATATTGTAAAAAGAGCAATTTCCTCAGACATATGCAATATTTTTACATACTTAACATTGATATTAATGTGGATATTACACTACTGATCTTCACTAGGTACAAACATTCCCCATGATCTTAAAGTAGCTCTATTTGTAGCATGTTAATAGATTTAGTGCAAATGCCTGATTTTGATCTTTAGCTGTATATTCACACGTGGACCAGACAAAGGTTAGGGTACCTCTGTGCTTCTTCATTGTTATGAATGCCTTCCTCTAAAAAGCTGCCAGTAGCTGGGTGCATAGTGTCATGGGCTTATCCATGGCCACGCACTTTGAGGTGCTCCACCTTGGATATATCCACAGCCACAGATGCTTTGAGGTGTACCTTCTCCAGTGTGGACGTATCCTTGGGCCACAATCCCTTCAAGAGGCATACCTTCTGTGGCACAGATGTAACCATGG
>VZTV01019341.1:867-12682 GCA_013400875.1 Anhinga rufa
TTTGAAAGGAGTTCATCGTGTGTGCATAGTTCTTCTGGCTCTCTGACTTCACTGTAGCATCAGAAATCCAACAAGTAAACTGCTATTTTGAATGCAAGTAATTACTGTAGAATGCTAATTGTAACTCTTCTTCATTCCCTTCTGCAGAATGACGGGAAGGGAGTTTTTCTCTCGGTTTCCAAGTCTTTATCCTTTCCTTCTCAAGCAGTTGGAGGTCGTAACCAATACCTTGAACAGGTAAGACAGCGTCTAAGAAAGCTTTGAAATATAAAGTGCTTCAAACAAGAAGGGGTTGAACGAGAGGAAGTTAAACTGAGTTGTGTCACATATATCCTAATGCTGTTCTTTTCATCAGTGCTTCTTGAAACAATATCATTCGACTAGTGTCTTTTGCTAAGGCATTTTTCCTACAAGTTTTGCGCGTTGCAGTAAGTCTCTGGAGTATGAACTACTGTTGAGTAATTAGTAGTTGCTGTGTTCCTGGGATCAGATGTTAAAGAACATATATTTTTTCAGGGAAAGACAGAAACTTGGTATTTCACTGGCTCATGTTTAATGGTAAGACTTTGTAACATGTTTATGTGGTACAGGGTCATAGGCCTCATGTAACCCTAAATTAACACTTTCCAGCCTGTGACGCACTGACTCTGGGGAAGGTCCTTGATCTCTTTTTAAGGACTCCACAAATGGTGGCTGGGAGCTCTGATTTGATCAATGCAGATGATATCGTTTGGGATGACACTGATGCTGTTAGCCCCAGGTTCATGAACTTCTAAAGTAAACCAGTGCTGGCTTTGTTTTTTCTTAAAACGCTATGGTATAAACTGTGGAAGTTGAGCAGCTGATTTACGGGCGAGGTTCAGCTGTCTGCTTAATGGGCATGAGGTGGATACTTGGGAGCAGGAGTTTCACCAGTCGTCGCATGTTTTTCAGTCTCTGCTCGAAGAAGAGTGTCTATATATTCTGTGCAGCAGTCTGCTTTACCTGACATTTCGAAGGGTGACAGTGTCATCACTGGAAAATTTTGGGAAGTCTTTACATTGAAAAAGATGGAAAGCTGCTCCCTGAAATGTTGGCCTTGCTTTTTTCAATGCAGATTAAGGCTTTTATCTTATTATTAATCAAGAAGTGTTGATTTTGACTTGGATTTCTGGTTGTTTTTACAGTACAAATGGTAGCCACTTGGTGTCAATGACAACTATTCTTTCATAAAACCTGCTATTCCCTAAATAGAAATTTCCTTCCAAACTCAAAAAAAAGACTCTTTTAACCATCTTTTTGTAAGTGAGCTTTCTCAGTTTCTCAGTTCCGAGAGAAATATTATCCATGATGGGTTTTAATATTATTTAAAAGCAAAGGCAGCTCACCGTTATTAAGGAATAAAGCGGGCTTGGGATAATGTAGGAAAGTGAGGGCAGCACAGCCTCAAGTGCCTTCATACAGGGGTTCCCAGTGGTGCTGCAGGAGAACTGGTTGCCATGCTTGATCTCAGCAGGGTTTGCACTTTCTTGCAATGATCAGCCTAGCATACCTCCTTGAACCAGAAATGCAGAAGGGTATTATGTGTGGAAGAGTCTCAAGACTTGCATGAAGGAGGATGCTTTTTTCACCAAATGCTTCTTACTGCTTTTTTATTTAGTGAAGCTGAAGAGTTGAAAATCCATCCAAGCCTGTTCCTTTTGCTTTTAATCCTGGGAAGGCTGTATCCATCTCCAATGGATGGCACTTACTCAGCACTCAGCATGGCACCGTTTGTCCCATTTGTTATAAGGTAAGGTGATTTTGTGGTGGTTTTTCGTGTGATGAGAGTTCTCTCTTGAATCTTTGGATTTTTTTATAAAATGCCTTTTTAAGCTTCTTTTCAGCTTTAATTCTAGAAGGAAAAATTGATATTCATTGGTTGGACTTCCCTATATTATTAATGCTTGTTTTGGGGGATTAGAAGGAATTTCAGTTCATGTAAGCCATTGTATGACTTGTTTGTAAATCTTCATCTCAAATGCTGCATAGCATGATTGCTGCCGCAGAGAGGGTAGGCGAGCACTGATGAGCTGGACTGACTTTAGCAATGCAAGATTTGCTGTACAAACTTCTAATGGGTTTTTCAGTCCTGCAGAATGATTGTTCGTAACACATAAATGTAATGACTACTATCTAGATTTGTAGATGTGTGTGAATATATGTATCTCCATATCACCATATCCATCCATGTATATATAATATACACATACATAGCTAGATATGGATATATCCTAGATCTAACCTATTTCTAAGATGACTCTTCAAGTTTTTATACAGTGTAACTTTTTAATTTTTATGGTGGTTACATCAAGATATTCAGCAGATAGTTTTGCTATTCTATATGCCACTGGTGTGGGATGGGGAGCCTGATAAGGGAACAGGGCTGTGGTGGGTGAGGAGAAATTAACATAATCAGTATTTGAGAGGAAGTCTTGCTATCTGTGTGAAAGCTTCTGAGCAATAGGGTGAGAAAGTTCCATACTTAATCTTGCTTATCAATACTTATCAAGTGAAACAAGAGAAAGTTGTTGTTATCCTAAGATTTTCCAATCTTTATTTTAAACTACTGTTTATGTTAGAAAATAATAATAGTTCTGTCTGCTTATTCTTCACAGCAGATGTGATGTATCTCTTGCTTCTTACGATTTTTTTTGAATTTTCAAGAATAAATAATAACCTACCATTTTTTCTTAAAGGAAAAAAACCTGTAGTAAGAGTTTTTAAATGCACTGTATTTAATTGAAAACATTTGGGTTTATGCCATATTTGAATCTTAAATGCTTTTTGGGGAAATATTTTTAAAACTATTTGTTGGTTACATCATTGATTAGCTGTGTGTTTATGCCTCTGTTAATACACCGGAGAATGCTTATTTATTATTTTTAATTTTTAATATACAGTTTCAGCATAGTTTCTGATATTGGTAATAGATTAACTTTTGATAAGTTTTTGTTTACAGCTTTTGATTTGTCTTTATATTATGACCGCTACTTTTGGCAAGGTACATACACACCAGCAAAATAACTCTTCACACTTAATTAGCTTATTCTCTTGAGGTTGTTTAAATCCATTCAGAAGATGTGGGGAGAAAAACCCAATAAAATCTTGAAAAGAACAACCTGAAACATCTGAGAGACCTGTATCATGGGACCTACCTTTCTTTAACTGTGCTCCTAAAAGAGCAGTAGTGTAGCAGATAAAGATGATGTTTTCTGCGTTTCCTTTCCGCTGAATTTGGCACTAAGTGCTGTGGCTACAGGTATAACACTAGAATAAAATTCTTACATATTTCAGACAGAAAATTGTATGTGGGTGTACAGACATACATTTTCTGATGGTTTACTTAGCAAAGCATTGGCATTTTTTTGTGGCTGCCAGAGGACAATACCAAGGATTCTGCAGGGGGAAGTGCATGTATTTATGATACAGCTGTGTGTGCTGTTTCTGGCTGTATTTCTGTGTACAGCTCTTACGCCCTTGTTCTGTGAATGCCATGATTGTTTTCCGTTCACTCTGACTGCATTAGTTGGAATACATAGGGGTGATTTACGTGGGTAAGATAAATATGTTGCTATTTTCCCTTCTATTTCCCTTCCTATTTTCCATTCTACAGGAGCAGATGAACTAAAATAAAATTCTTTCCTGTTCATTTGGTTGTTCTTTAGAAGGTGGTAATGAAGATTGTTGTGAAGTAACTTAGGATCAAAGAGAAGGCCTGGTGCCAAAGGCCCTATGCATTAAGTCATTAAATTGTATATATGTTCATTTGAATTGCTTAATGTAGTATTGTATTACATAACATCTACGTATACATATAATTACATGGTAGCCCAATGCAGTTATAACATTTAATTGCCATGTTTTTACTGTGAGTTTTTTACATTTTTACTGCTGTACCACTGTCAAGGAAAGATACTGCTTATGCGGCATGGGGAGAGGAGGGGCGAATATAACACATAACTGATCTTCAGACTCTTTCCAGGGCTCAACCCACAATGAAGTGGCATTCATTTGTTGCTTTGAGAGGATGAACAGAATACTTACTGCGTTTGCAAGCAAATGAGCAGTTCTCTGAACCCTGGGTTTAGCAGGAAGAATTCAAATTGGGCTTTTGAAGAGTTTCACTTAAGCCTGAGTGGAATTTTCCATCTAGTGGGAGTAGAGCTGTGGTTGCTCTGACCGTGCTGAGATGAATTGCACAATATGAGTAGGATTAAATGCTACAAGGACAAATCTCAATCTCTGTGCGCATACTTGTTACTCCCTGTTGAACTAGGGCATTTGATTACCTATCTGCAGTTCTATTAAAAGTTATTTTTTCCCCCCCTTTCCCCTTGCAGATGTTTTATTTGGAAGGGAACACTTTGATTCACAACTTATTACCTCACTTTTTTTTTTAAGAGCTAGATAGGTCTGTTTTAATGGTTACTTTCTAAGATGAAGGAATGTACAGAATGTTTTTGATTAACAAGGGAGGTAATCGGGAGGTAATGTTTTAAGTATGAAACAAAAACATAACCTCCCTTTTGCCTCCCCCCTTCCCCTTTCAAAGACTTGTAATCTCTTCAGAATGATCTAAATTTGAGTTACCTTATGTCCTCTTGTACCATGGCATTGACAGAGTGTTTGTTTAGTGTTAAATGTTCTGGGCTGAACGCTCTGAAGGAGTAAAATGGGTATTGCTATATTGACTTGGGATACTTTTCACTAATTGAAGTCTAGCCCTATTTAGGAGTATGACTCTTTAATCTTTTAAGTTTTAAAAAAACAGCTTTAAAATGTCAAACAATATAAGGTTTTTTAAAAAACTCTTAGGCTATATGTGCCTTGTCCTCCACTTGACAAAACTGTTTTTAATTCTTAGTGAAATTTCCCCTTCAAAACTTTGTCAAAGACAGATTTCAAAGCAGTGTTGCTTCTAGGTACATTATACTGCAAGTCATTGAAGAAACTCACTGTTTGAGGATAATTGAAACAGAAATGTGAACATCTTTCCATGTAATTAACACAGTTATGAAATAGACTATTTTCTTGTACAGAATTTTGTAATTTGCATCCTTCTGTAAAATGGAGGAGGTAAATTCCAAAATCCCCTGATGCTGTTTTTAGTCAGGCACCAGAGTAGGTGGCAATGGGAAGCACTAGTCCTTTACAGCTGTTCTCTTCCCCCTCCTGCTCCCCTCCGTCCACCATCCCGAACTCCTTCGGTGCTATTTTGTTTTTGCACTCGAGTGAGCTTGTCATTAAGATGCAAGGATAATTAGTCTGACTGTTAGTTAATGACAGACACTAAGATGCAAGGAAAATAAAACTGTGTGTGGTGAGGAAGAATTTTTTGTAGGATGGAGAGTTGCCAGCTGCCCTGTTAACCTAAGTCATTTTTAAAAGAGTGCTTAGAGAAAGAGAGGGGAAGTTCACATCAGCTGTGAGCAAACTGACAGCTCAAATGCTATCGTAGTAGCTGCGGTAGGAAAGCTCAGATAAATCTGTTATTTAAGTGGACTGGATGCATCTGCTAGAGGGTACATGGGTTTACATTGATCTAGGTACGGTATGACTTTTTTTATTGGTACACTTTTTCTTGGAAGTTACTGCCTTCACAGCTTGCTTTTCAGAACGGGCTATCTGAAACCTCCTAATAGGCTGCTGGCAAAGGATGGTAAATTTCTTAAAAATCACTCGGCTGAAGCAGCGTGAGATGTCAGAAGTGCCCCCTGCGATCCCTTTCCCACAGCGGTGCTGTGGTGCTGGTGATGCCTGCCTGCTGCATCGGAGCCCTCAGCAAGCATCAGCGTGGCGTCCCAGCAGGTTCCTGTGAGTCGTGTCCTCACGCAGCGCTGTGGGGCCTGCTGTCCTGCCGTGCCCGTTGCCTGTGGGGCCAGGATGAGGTTCCTTCACTAAACTTTATTTTCTTGGACCTTTTGAAGAGGTTAGGCCAGACTCTTTAACTCTGAAGATCTGTTACCCTAGGGATTTGGTGGACTTGTTTTGGATGTGTTACGTGACTCTCACCTTCTTACGTTTCTTAGCAGAGAATTACATTTGTGAGTCTGTCCCTCTGCAAGAAGTGATGCAGACTGTTGGCCCCAGTTCCTTTCAAACTTAGGGGTAAAAGCAAAAAAAAAATCTGTGGGGCAGTGATTCCACATGAGTCATTAGTCCACACATGTAATGCGGTGCTCTTTGCTTTATTCAGTGGGTAAATACACTCAGTTTTGTTAACTTACAGTTAAATCTTTTTTAAATCTTAACAGATGCCAGTCCAGACTAATATGCAGGTTACGGACGATTTTTCTTAAAATTTAAAAGCAAAAAATGGATTCCCATTATAAAAGATCAGATTACCTTCAGTGAAGTCCGTATAACGTATAGATTGTATGTATATAACATATAGATTCCATAAATTATGCTGTACAAAATGCTGTTCAGAGATTAAGTATTGTCAGATACCAACAAGCTTAGAAAATTATTTTTTAAAGCTGTAACTCAAAATACAGATTTCTAATAGAAATAAACTTGAATTTTTGTATTTTATAATTTTGTTTTGCAGTTTTTATTGGCCAAAGTGAATTACAGTCTGTCTTTAAAAATATTTGCTGGAAATCTAAAAATAAGCCTTCAGTTGCACTCTGCTTGAACCTAGTACAAAGGACTAGTTGTTTTCAATAGTTTTCTGATCAGTAAAAAGTTTAAGATCTTTCCCATGTAATGAAGCAACCTCATGATGTTGCATAATACTGTATCTCCCAAATATGGTTTTCAGTTGCCAGATATACTTAATATATTTGTTATTGTGCTGTCTTTTGCCATTGACTCATTTATCTCTTGTTCTTTGATGCTTTCCTACTAAGATGCAAAATGTCATTCTGATGCAGCTTTGACTGTTTTTTTTTCTCTCCCCATTCTTTTCCCACATATGTTCACAAATTCCTTGCATATTCCTTTCAGTCTTCATTGCTCAGCTTGCTTTGGTGCAGATAAGGGGGAGATATTATTGCAATAGCTTACATCTTTTGCTTTTGAACAACAAATCCAATTATGTAAAGGTGCATATGTAAAATTATGATCTTACTGTTGTAACCTGTGTGTACTAATGTTGCAGATCATGGAGTTCTATGTTTTAGGCAGTTTGAAAAAAATGTGATTTAAATAAGTGAGATTGATCCAGGCTTATTTTAGCTTCTTGGGAGGCAGAGCACCTGACCCAATTCTGGGGCTCTCTAGGAGTCACAGTTGTGTCTTATTATTTTATAAATCTGTGAGAGCTCACTTCTTAAGGAAACATCTTAAGGAAAAAGACTGAAATATAGTAGTATTGATATTCTAGAAGGTGGTGTGAATTTAAATATCCACTGTTCAGTAATGCTACTTACATGTGGGTTGCTCTTTTGAAAAAAATAATCTTTGTTGAGCTATGCCTCTTAGTTTTATTGCTCTGTGTTGTGTTTAATTATGTTAAATTACATCCAGTTTATCCAGTTATCAGGTGCCTGGTCCTGTTCCATTGTAGCCCTGTGACAAGCTTGTATAGGCTTCATGGGAATTGGGTCTGGGGTAAGATGGAGTAGTAAAGAAACAAAATTCAAATGTAAAAATCAAAAGTGCCTGCAAGACTTTGAAATAAGTTTAAAACCTTACACTGAATAAAGAGCACAAGAGATGCAGGGAGTGAGGGAGTTCTGATAACAAGATATCTTCAGTATGTTTGGGAAGAGCTTGATTGAAGTCATTCATGTATATCTTGTTAAAATTGCTGTTTATATAAGTTGTTTAAATGCAGTTTCCCTGATTTTAGTTTTGTTTCACACATGTACAATTGCATGTATGGGTTTAGTACATCATCCTGTATCTGACTTGAAAGAAGCCATCTGACTTTCTGTAGGCTAAACACTGATATCCTTTGGTAAGTGGCCAGATAAGATAGCTGAATGGTTGTGCTAAGTGTACTTCCTCTGCTTTCTCTGCTTTTTCCTTTATTTTAGTGTGGCATGGCACTAGTAGGACAATTAGTTAAAACTTGCCTATTTTCAACTGTCATTTCTGTAAGACTGGGAATCTTATCAGGGCTCTGATAAGCAAAGAGCTTTTGTGGGAATGCCTTTTCATATTAGATGAAAAGAACTACATGTGTTTGTTGCAGCATTGTTGTATTAAAATAGCTGCTCTTCATTACAGTTGTGTATAAAAGCATCTGCCTGGGTTTCCATATCACATGAACATCTCAGTCTTTGGTCTCTGTTTTTTTCCTTTGTCTTGTGTGTTTGTTTGTTTTTTTTCCTTCTTAATCTAATGTCTGATCAATATAACTGCTTAGTATTAAACTATCTGCAATAATTTATTATTTGGAATCCCTGTGATACTAGGAGCAGGCTCTGACCCATTGGAATGCCCTGTCCTTGCTGGGGAAGCTTATAGAGCTGACCTGTCATTGCAATACGAAGACAGATATCCTTTTGATTATAGACGAGGTTCTCAAAATACATGAGCTGGCATAGGCATTTGGAAATAGGAGCAATGTACACCCCTGAAACGCACACTGGTTTTCAGTTCTTACTGTATTGTGAAGCAAGAGAGATTTAACACTACAAATCGAAGATGGAAGTTTTGCATGGCTGGGGGAGAAGGTGGGAGGGAGAGGAATGCATTTCCCCTCCGAGCATATCTCCTCTCTTGTGAGTTGGGACTGGCTTGGAATTCTTCCATTTCTACGTACAGTATATTCTCTGTGCAATCCTGATTGCATAGTGCTTAGTACTGATCTGTAAAAATACTTATGGTCCACCATAAATATTTATTAGTAAGAAGTTTTTCAGACTTTTTTTTAGCATTTTTGAATAAGAAATGGTAAACAGTTTGTATTTTTTCCATTTTTATTCAAATTGTAGTGCTAGAGAAGACTGCAGAGTGATTGATTGGTAGTAGGCTGTTCAAGACCTTCTGATCAACTAACAACCATTGTGCATCTTGTACATTCTTTGCTGGATTCCTCAGCCTTTTCTCTTAAACTGTGGGCAGATGTTCTTTTCATGTTCAAGTGGTGCTGATGGGAAATATTACAATCCCTAGGTATTCATTATTGATTCCTTATTCCAGTTTTTACTGCGTTGACCAATGTGTTTGCTTCTCATTGGCAGATTATCATCTGTAGCAGTTTAGGAAATATTAAGAAACTGTAGGGAGCTGTCAGATTCATAGGAAATAAAAGGCAGTGTCTAGCAGAGGGTGTTCATGAGCACTGAGAGTAACAATATCTTTCTCCAGTATTTCAGACTCCTGAAGAGGGTCAATGGCTAGGATTCTAGGTTAAATTTTGGTGTGTACAACTGTATACTACTTCTAATTTGAAACATGATCTGGTAAAAAATATGATGGGGTGCTCAACTGTCAACACACTGGTGAAATAATTGTGTTATTCATTTACATACTTAAAATTGGCCAGTCAGTAAGTACTTTGCTGGTCAAGATAAGTAGCCAAAGAGTAACAATGAGCTTGTTCTGCAAAAATATTTGCGAGAAGGAACATGAAAATGGAGAGAAATAATGCATTAACTATGCAGAGGAGTTAGGTAGGTCAGGGAAAACCAAGTGTAATAGTATTTTTAAAAGCCAATATTATTTACAAAGAACAGTCTGAGTTTGAGAAGAGTCAGTATTGGGAAGGCTTTTTGGCAATGGGCTAGCTACTTTTGGTGGTATGGCTGAAAGGAAAGTGCCTCTGAGAACCCAGATCCTTTGGTTGTTTTCATGGGTCTGATAATAAGTTTTGAAAATTCCTCTTATTGTATTTTTGTTTACAATCAGCTGAAGCTTTCAAAATCATCACAAGGTGCTGAGACTTGATTTATGCATTCAACTTCCCTTTCATATAGTTCAAAATAATGATAGAGTTGCTGAGACAGAAAGTAGTTTGTCTACATTCTTTGTTCTGGTTTTTTCCTAACTGTTTTGATAGTAAGTGGTGTATGCTTCTTTCTGTTATTCTGCAGTTGTGAATTATCATAGTAACTTTTTACAAATTAACAAAGTTGAGATATGGATGTGAATGAAAATTTTTCTTTTACATGACCTTGAGTTAAGAGCAGTTGTTTTTTCGTTAGAATGCTGTGAACCAAAAACTGATGAAAGGAGGCTCTAACCTCATGTGACTTCAACAAATAGTTAAATAAACCTAGAGGTTAGGTATCTGAAGGTATTATTTGAGATTTCTTGACGGGATGCAAGAAAAGAGATGCCATTTAAATTGTGTCAGCATGTTCTATGGCGAATCTCCATTTGAAGAGAACTTCTGTTGGTCTGAAGTTTACACACAGTAACAGTTTCATAGACTTACATATTAGAGATCTTAGTTTGTTGGCTGAACCACAACAATTCAAGTTTCTGTTGTTGATTCAGCTTGGTATCAGTTGGCCACTTTTTAAAATAACCTAAGTCTTGGTGACAAGGAGGGAGAAATGTCTGTAATTTCTTCCTAGAAAACCCTTGGAAACATATGGAGAAACAGCTCCTGGCATAGCTGATGGGTCGCTTTCACAAATAAAAGTCTGTGTACTTTGCCTACATACTTCCTGCAGTATTTACAGCTATTCTGAGTCACTAAGTGCTTGTGTGGAAAATACTGCCCTTATGAAAACATAAGGTTTTATCTTAATTGCCCAAGTTGGAAGAATGAAATACTTAACACAATGTATAAAGAGACTAGAAGTTTGGGCAACCATTAACTTTGAAGGAAACAGATAAGAATTTGGGGGTTTAGTACTGCATAAATAACCTGAAATTAAACTTGATCTATTTCGGTCCATGGTTAAGTTCAAACATTTTCTGGACTACATCCATGTGTTGATTGTACAGCTAGAACCTCTGGCAAACTGTTGATACTTTTGTAATGTTTCTCTACTTGTCAGGTAAATATTGAGATGCTGTATCAAAACTCAGATTATTCTGGGTTTTTTGGTTCTTATTTTCAGATTAAAGAACATAAAATTGTCTTCAGGCCAGTTACAGTACAGGTTTCCACAGTGAAATGAGTTTTAAAAATTAAATGCTTTGGATACTTTAATTGCTAAGGAACACAGAAATCTAACGAAATGGAACATAGTTATGTTTCCTTAAAAACACAAAACAAGCAAATCAATAAATGAACGAAACAAACTTAAGGTACATGTATAGCAAATTATTGTTCATATTCCAGGAAACCTTACTGTCACATTAATGAATAGGTACTGTCCTGCTGATTTGTCCCCAACATGGAAGTCCAAGTTAGGTTAATTGTGGAGGCATGAGTGTATTTTTTAATGCTATTTTTGGACCTCTCTTTGCTTGGAGACTTGTAATACTGCTAAATTTAATCTTTTAGGAGAGAACTTGAAAGGGAAAATGAACTAGTATAAAATAATGATATTTTCTTTCTAAAAAAGTCCCTTTTTTTGAGTTATTTCACTTAATACAGACAGTACGATGCTCTTGAATCTTAATGATCAAACTCTTTCTAGTAGGAGCTGAATCTATTGCTAAATATTTTTCTCTGTGATCCCCATCCATGTTTTCCCCTAATGCAATTTCATGTTTTTAATTCTTGCTTTAGAACTGATAACATGACTTGAACTATATAGCTGCATGGTGGAGGAAGGAGAAAATGTCTGTCTTGTATAACTTACTGGGTTTGTATAGAATCAGACAGAAGCCTTATTACAATTTTTTCTTTCCAGTGCATTCGTTAGGACCTTGTGCTATAACTAATTCCAGTGTTTAAAGTATACCATCTATTTGATTTTTATTTATTAATTTATTTTTATAT
>VZTV01019342.1:0-27276 GCA_013400875.1 Anhinga rufa
TTTTTTTTTTTTCTCCAGGAAAAGATTTAACTGAAGGGCAGGAGAGATTTGGGGAAATAATCCACTTCTCCACGGAAGCTATTCTGATGCTTTCTGTTTCACAACAAATCAATGGGGATTAAAAAACCCCTGTCACTTCTGTAAAACTTCTTGCATATATTGTATTCAAGCCACCAGCTTAGTTTGGACAGGAGGGATGAGCGTGACAAACACACTAACAGAGCTTTGCTTGGCCCTCCATCAAACAGCGATGCTCCGAGGAATCCACCCTGCTCTTGCCCTGGCAGGCAGACTGAGCTTAAGCCTTCAGCAGCTAGAACTAATTAGGTTTCCAATGGCGAAGTGATAGAGTGGCTTATCGAAAGCACATGGACCAACTTTGCTGAGGCATCAATGTGATGCATAAGGAGTGCATCAGGTCTCCTCACTCCGAGGAGGCAATCCAAGTGGACTTGCAAAGCATCTATTACTCCTGATTTCTGGGGCTATACTAATGGTCAAATTAACTCTAAATGGGTCCTTGGGGACCACTAGGTGCCCTAGATCTGCTAATGCTGAGTTTATGCTTTATCGTGTCGCTGCAGAGGAAAGCAAGAAAAGCAGGATGGGGAGAGGAGCATGTCTATTCCCCCACCCCACTTCTGGTCAAGAGAGACACCTATTTCATCTTCCGTTTGCCTTCCCATGCTGTCCTCTGACCAGGGCGACACCCAATTTCTTTCTGGGGATGAAGAGAGCCTTCTGGAAATGCTGTATTCCTGCCACAGGCCCCTGCCTGAAGCAGCGGCGGGTGGGACAGGGTAGGAGGATGCTGGATGACACAAGGACTTCTCATGCCCACGTCCTGGCTCCAGGAGCGGGTTACAGGCTGCGGTGCCCGGCAGCGCCCAGCGTCCTTGGCATGAGGGCTGCTCTGCTGCTGCTGGGGTTCCCCCGCTGGCGCCGGCCCCGGGGCTCGCCACCCCAGGAAGAAGTTTTGGTTTAGATGTTAGAAGTCTCAAAATTGTGTGGGATAACTTGGGACAGTTACTGCGTTAACACAAACCTGGACGAAGCCTGAAAGAGGAACAATCTACTGATGAATTGAAGAGCTCCATACCCCGGGAGATAATGAAATAGTTCACAAACTCTTCTTCTCTAAATTCTTATTGTAGTTAATGGAACATTAAAAATCAGTAAAATGCAGTAGTAATAAAGCTGGAATCCTTTATTTGAAATTAGCCTCCTCTGGAGGAGTGGCTGGGGGTCTGTGTAGTTACGCGCCAGGAGATCTGCGCTACTGGAGGGTGCCGCGGATGTGCTTGGTTTGTAGATGCTAAGCCCTTTAGACTGGGCTCACACCCTCTCTTCAGGCTTGGCTGCAGAGGGAGGAAGCACGATGCTGAGGAGACCCTTTTTTCCCAGGTTTCTGCTGTTTGGGAGCTCATTTGGTCCCACAGGACGACTCATCTGCAAAATTAGCAGAGGACTTTGCAACACGAACTACATCTGCAAGTGCTGATGGTGTGAGCTGCAGCCTGCAAATAGTGGTTTGTTTTGTTTTATTTTTTCTTGTTTTCCTGTTACCTAGAAGTACTTGGAGGTACAAATACATTTTTCAGACTGGTAGAGTTTGAAGTCAGGGGAAAATTAGATTATTTAATGTGACCTCCCTGCAATTACAGACAGCTGCATTTTCCTCCCTGTGTGGACCCCGGTAACTTGTGCATTTGTAAAATGCTTTTCCTGAAAGCTATCCAAACGTGGCCTGAAGAAACTGGGAAAGAGAGACATCACCTTTCCATTCAGAGTTTATTCCAGTCATTCTTCTGGTTGTTAAAAATATGTGCCTCGTGAGATTTGAACATTTCTGGCTTTATCTTCAAGCAGTCGGCGCTTCACATACTTTTCTTTGTTAGGCAGAAGTTTAATTATCTGGCATTTCCATTCTGCAGCAGTAGTTATGCCTTCTCCCCAAGGCGCCTCACAGCCTGCCCTCTGGGAGTCCCCAGTTATGGAGTGTTTAAGTCGAACTGGTTGGAAACTGTTTCTTGAACTGCTTTATTCACTGGCAGATGTTGGTTCATCAAAATAGTACTTTTTCTGATAATGTCTGTTATTTCAAAGTTATTTCTGCCCTTGCTAAAGGGAGGAAGGAACGTGTAGCTCGACACGCTGCAGTGCAATTGCTCAGCGCGGCTCCGGCATGCATCCGCCGACATCCCGAGGGCTGGGTAGCACTGCCCACCCCGGGGCCTGGTGGAGGGGACACCCAGGTGACTGGAGTTGGCTGGAGAGGGGGGAAGAAACAGCGTGAGTTTGCCACCATGAGCACACTTAGCTCTTCTGAGCAGAAAAGTCAGTTAGCTCTTGGGTGCAAAGACAGCTGTTGTCTGTAGTGCAGCAAAAGGGCTGCTGAACTGTCCCGAGTAAGTGCTGAGCAAAATAATCGCTCTTGCCACGACCGTGTCTCCTATCACTGGGTGGACAACCGATGGTATTTTACCCTCTCCTCAGTAGTTTGTTCCCTGTTGCTGCTTTTGGGCTCTGCTCCCAGGAGAGAGATGAAGGCTGGGCTCGGTACGTGGAGCACAGCAACCAGACCTGAAGCGCAGGAGAGCTGGGCGATCTCCGGCCAGATCCTGCCTGTGCGGCACCATCTCAGCTGGGCAGCAGGGGTGTTTCGGGGACTGGAGCAGGTCTCCCTTGCCCNGGGTTGGACTGGTGATGCACGAGGGCTCTTGCTTGCTGCTGGCGATGCCTGGCAGGAGGGACGCGTTGCAGGTGCCCTCTGCATTTGCCTCCAGCACCGCTGCCTCGCTGTTTGAGTGGGAAGTGGGAAAGCCTCCGTTTCCTTCTAACGCTGTTGAAGGTTTCCTATGTTAAATAATATTGCCTATTTAAAATAAAACTGCTTTTGCGTAGACTACATGTTATGTTCCCTCTCCCGCAAAAAAGCTGAAAGTGATCCGACTGCCGCTTTCAGAGATTTATATTAGAAATACCTAGGATTTTTATTTAAATATTGTGATGGTCCATTTGTATGTTGAAAGCCTGCTAAAAATATTTGACCCAAAGAGCTGCAGTGAGGTACAACTCCTGTGCATAGCTAAGTAGGCTCCTGTGTGGTGGTGTTTTATCTTTTTTAACTGTGGAAAGCTAGATATTTTAATGAAAATGTAAATGGACCCACATGTCTGACTTCACGTATGTTGGCTGCCACTGATTTTAAAAAGTCCTTTACTCGCTTGTCCCCTTTTTGTTTGCAAAACATCAAGCCAGAAGCGTGTAAAGGGAGCTCCTTGTGCTGCCTTCGCTTGCTCTCCGTGCTAAAATGTGCTAAAATACGCTCCTGTCGCTCAGAGCAGCACGCAGCCGGCTCCTCACGCCTTGCCTCGTGGCTCTGCTGGCCGACCCTGCCGGTCCTGCAGAGCGGGTTTTGCTATCAAAAAGCAGAGGAGCAAACCATTTCTCACCGTTCTGCGCTTGGATGGGGACAGGAGCGTCGTAGCAGCTTGCCCTTGGTGCCTGCAGAGCCGAGGGGCCGGGGTTTGGTCGGGGCGATGCTGTGCAGGGCGGTGGGTGATGGCTGCGCTCTAGCAGCCCCGGGGAGGGGAGGGGAGGGGGGGAGAAAGGCTGGGGGTGGGTAAGGACCGAACGGCTCAGGTGGCTGGAGAGTGAAAGCACCACCATAGACATACCGCTTATTAATTACCTTTCCTGGGTGAAGTTCAATGCTAATAAGCGCAGCTGGCCCGACTGTGCCTCGCATTGCATTGCACGCGACTGGTAAGCACAGAAACCATCCGCATCTGGAAGCGGCTCTTTGTGTGTTTGCGTGCTGAAAGGGGCTCCTGCGTCTTTAAAATGCAGGTAGAAGGGAGCACCGCCGTTTTGGTGATGGTTTTATGTATTTCAAGGAGTGGTCGGGTGTCTGTATTCCCCAGTTAGTCACAGCACAGTGTGTCTGGCTCAGAGAGGGATTAGGTGTGTCTGTGCTATATACAGTACATACAGCTGTGTCCTGGCTGCTCGTGTGCTTTCTCCTGCTCACCGGAGTGGAAGCTGCTAAATGGACTTCTTGCCCCTTCCCACCTGCGTGCGCAACCACCTCCTCTCCCCATTCCCCTGTCACTGTGCCCCTGCCCGGTGCTTGCAGGCGTGCCGTGGTGTGGAGAGGTGACTGGCATCGGTCTTGGATGAGCCTTGTCGGTCCTTTCTGGTGCGGCAGTGCGAACCCCCTGCAGAAACAGCGGGCATGAGGGGACACTCCACTGTAGCTGGTTTTATTTATTTATTCATTCTTTAAATATCTTAATGCCTTCAAAACTGGCTCCTTCTACTTCACTTTGTCTGGGTGACCTATCTCCGATAAAGAGCTGCTGGAGTTTCCAAGCCATTTTCTATCCTTTTGTAATGAAGAGCTGGACAGATATCTGTCATGCAGGTGTGCGGAAGAAAGCAGCGTTAGCTTCTGGCAGTCCTTTTTCTTAGGCAACAACAGACGTTTTACAGCTGGAACTAATTCTACCTTAGTTCTCTCACAGCTGCTCCCAGCCAGTTAAATTGTGGGTGTATGTGAAAAGTGGGATTTGAAAGAAATGCAAAGCACTGCCCCTTCGCCTCATCAGAGCGTACTGGGCTGCAGCCATTGTGCTTCTTGTCTCCGGGCGGCCGCAGCTTGTGTGTCGGCTTCAAGTGATCAAGGACTGCAAAGATGCAGCTCAACCAGATGAACAACACACCCTTTCCCCGTGGTGTTTTTGCGTATCAAGGCTCTTCTGCAGTAATTCCTGGATTACTGGCCTGGAATCAATGCCAGCATCACCTGTAATGCTAATAGACGCCGAGATGTTTCCAAACCATAACACTGATGTGGGGTGATCTTGTTAAACTTTGAGACATTAATCTCTGAAGAAAATATCCTGAAAGGAATTAGCGTGCTGGAGTAGCTGGCGTGATTTTGAGAGAAGGTTCCTCCGTTCAGCTCCCCTGGACTGAGAGGGTGCGCTCGCAGGTTCTCGGTGGGCACCTGCAGCCCTCCCAGCTGGGGAATGACCGTCCTGGGGAAGGAGGGTCACAGCCCGCCCTCCCCGAGGGGGCTCCGCTGAGGCCAGGGGCTCTCGTGAGGATCTGTGTGGGTTACGTGAGGGCACAAGAGATGAAACTGTGGAAGATGTCTTGGCAGTGAAGTTTTTGAAAGCGCCTGTTCCTTCCCGCACCGCTCCTGCCCTGCGCTGGGGATGGCTGAGCCGGGATGCTGGCGGGGATGGAAGTGAGCAGCAGCTTGTTCAGGGATGAGGCATCCCCGGGCAGTGCCTCTAGGCAGCAGTTTCAGTGCTCATAGCTGATGGCAGGAAGGGTAGAGGAAGGGTCTGTGTGGCACCACCCTGCTCTGATTCATACCGTCAGCTTGGCTGGGCGGTGGGTGCGGGGGCTGTTGCGTTAAGCCAGCCTTGACTGCCGTGTCTGTGATGCTTATGCCACAAGTGACAGAGCTGGTACGGTTTGCTTCTGGAACTGTCATTTATTGTGATGAAGTCGGTTTTGTGCTAGGGGTTAAAAGGCTGGATGGAAATTTTCAGTGGGTTTGGCTTCCTCGGGCATCTTGGAGCTGTGGCGCCCCTCAGAAGTGGGATGCTCGGTGGGGATGAAATGTCCATCCAACTTCCTGAGAATAGTAACAGCATGGTCTCTTCAGGTGAGACACGGGACGGTGTCAATCCTTTGCTCCCGACTTGGGGCTGACCCGAAACACTCGGCTCTGGTCAGAACTCTGTTAAAGCTTCATGACCAGCCCTGAGAAGAGGAGGCTCTGCAGGAGGACACGCACACGCCGCAGCAGTAGTGCAGCTGCCTGGAGAAGTCAAAGCAAAGGGGCAGTGGAGGACTCATACCTGTGGCAGTCTCTGCTCTCCGGTATCTAAGCCAGCCGGGTGTCACCGCCTGCAGACGCTGGGCCGGCTCGCTACAGCCTTCCCATGTTGAATTGCCATGGCATGGGCGCACACATCTAGCTGCAGAGAGGGGCTTCCCAGAAATCCCAAAGAAAGCAACAACTCGGAAAACACCCGGGACAGTACGTTTCTTCTGCCCTCTCCCGCTTCTCTGTTTTACCTCTGGTCCTGATGTGAAAGTACCTCTTTGCAAATATAGGAAGTGGAAAAGAAATGACATGACCTGGACTCCCGGACCCCCTGCTTTGCTGTTCTCTGTTGGGGAGTTTGGGACTGACTCTCGGCAAGCCCTGAGCACTTGGTGCTGGGGTTAAGTGCAGCGCTAAACCCCATTGCAAGCCCTGACTGGCGGGGAGCCGATCAGCAGCGGCCCAGAGTTTCTGGGCAGGGCTGGTGCCAAGAGGATGCTGCGCAGCACCGGCGGCGTGTGGCTGAGGGCTGCGCTCCAGGTGGCACTCGTGGTCCTCCGATAGCAGCCACGCTCCAGCGCTGGCACCGCCGTCTGCACGGAGCTGCGAAGGAGCTTCGGCACCGAGCAGCCCTTGTGCGTGTGTGTGTGCGAGTGCTGGAGCCGCAGCAGCCCTGCGCTCGCCTGGTCAGCAGCCGCTACCAGGGGTGTGCGTGCAGCCGCCCGGCACGGCCGAGCTCTGCGCGTGCTATCCTTGGGCTTTTGCTCTTCTGAATTTTCCCAGCACTAATGGCGTTGTTGCAAAGAAAATCAAGCATTTAAAATTAATGCAAAGCGTTCTTTAAGAGAGCGTGTGGGAGAGCAGCGCCCGGTACCATGAGAAATGGGCTGAGGAGGTGAGGAATGGCTGTAGAAACTGCAGAGGCCTGGCCTGCCCCGGCCGTCTGCGCTGGCAGGCTGCTGCAGCACGCCTGCGTGTGCACGGACACCTTCTGCCCCCTCACCGGGCAGCTGGGAGCCCTTCCACCAAGTGTCTGTCTCCACACTGTGCGTGCTGCGAATGGGTTGAACTCTTCAGTTGACAGTTGTATTTTGCACATCGCCTCAGCAAACCGTCGGGGTGATGCTGGGTCATCCTTCCCTCCCACTGTCCCTCCTTAAGCGTGCCGCCCCTTGGCACTGAGCGTTTTGCATCTCTCTGCAGCTCGTTCTTCCCCAACACAGCTTCAGCGTGGGCATGGAGAGCTGCTCTCTGCTGTTTCTGGACTGTCCCCATGTGCTCCGGAGTGCTTTCTGCAACAGATTGCAGAACCAGGGAGGATCTGCTCAGAGACAGACGTCTGCTCCAGCATGGAGACTCTGCCTTTGTTCTGCCTCGGTTTCTCTGCTGCTGGAAGAGCTGGATGTAGAGGTGCTGGGCTCTTCATTCTCTCCCGGCAAACAGATCCTCCTATGCCTTTGGTCCTCACTTCTTCCTGCACCTCTCTGCATAGCCTGCTCTGTGCCTTTTGTGAAAGAGCTGGTCCTTCTGAGAAGAAACAAAAATACTACTTTCTCCTTTTATTTATCCCCAGCCTCTCCTGCTGTTCCCAGTCCTGAAGCTTTGCAGAGCAGAACAGAGAGGAGGCTCCTCAGCTGGGGACCGTGTGTGGGAGAAGTGGGTAAAAGCGTATCGGCGAGGCAAGTGTGGTCTGTTTGAGGCCGCTGCAGTTGTGTGGCTGTGTGCCCAGCTCTGCTGGGAGACGCATCCTGGCATTGCTTCTGTTATCTTAACACCAGTTAAAGTCTCCTGTACGCCCCAAGCTCTAGTCCTCAGGCTCCTGTCCTGGAAGCAGGAGCTGAGAGTGCTCCTAAGCCTGGCATATCTCTCATTAGCTTTCGTGGCTGCAAAGAGAGCATGAGAAGGAAGACCTAGAAGCAACTCAGTTGGTGGCTCAGCCAAGGGCAATGCAAGGAACCTCTCATGAACTCGGCTCTACCAGACTTGCTACTGCATGGCTGAAAATCCATCAGTCCTGACCTGGTTTTGGAGGTAGGTATTTAAAGCTCAAGTCAGCAGTTCCAACTCTTACAATGACACAGTAGACTGGAAAGTCGTGCATGGAGATGGGGTGCTTTTACTTCTAGGAGGGTATTTACCCAAGCAGGACCTCTCCTGGTGACCTCTGGCCATGATCAACTGAGGAGACAGCAGGCTCCTGAAGCTTTCCTGGTACTGAACACACAGTGCGTGTCATGTTCCATCCCATCTCAAGTGCTGGCCAGCTTCTAAGATGGAAGATGAAAAGAAAGCAAAGAATTTTCTCTTAAAAGGAAAGTTGTCCTATGCCCCTTCTGGCAGCAAATAGAAACCCTGAAGCGTGGGATTAATACAACATTGTGCAGAGACACAGCAATTAAGGCATCTTATAACCCTTACTAGGTTCCTCAGTGTATTGGACACGTTAAGACTTGTGACATAAGCTTTCATTTCTTGCTCCGGCATCCTTGCTGTCCCATTGCAGAGCTGTGCGTGCGAGCTTGTCAACCTCCATCTCCCAACAGTTTGATGCCCAGGCCCCATGCCGTTTTTGGAAATGCAGAGCTCCCCTTCCTGCGAGGCCTGGGGGCTTTCTTGTCATTTCCAGTCTAAATTAATTCATCGCTAATTCATATCCACATGAGATTTGTCCCAGTGTTCTTCTCTTTCTGGTATGTGCTCCCTTGCTCTTGCTTTATTCACAGAAACACATCAAATTTCTTCCCAACCATTTAATTAGACAACACAAATCAAACTGGGATAATCTTTATGTAAATAGCTTTCCCACTCTTTTTTACCCAATGCACAGTGGACAGAGAGCTCTCGATAACCTGATCACTCACTACAGACGGGTGTCTCTGGCCAGTTCAAATGGCTGGTGTCCATCTCCCGTGGAGGGAACCTCCAGTGCTGGTGACCTGCTGGACCTGCACAGGCTGCCCAGGGGTGCGCTGGTGGAGCAGGATGGATGAGTCCTCTGTGTGCAGCCCGGATTACCTGCTCTCCATCCAGCCTCATCTTATAAATGCTTCCCCCCTGATGGGGTTAATTAACTGCATTGTGTCTTGAAGCTAAACGTCTAACAGCCCTGTTTAAGAAATGTTCAAAAGGCAGCAAACAAGCAAATAGGTAGCTTGGAAGTACTGCTTCAGCCTCAGAAGATTTATAGCACCTGGAAATTGTTTTTCTCTATTATCTGAATATAGAACTAATCATAGTTTTATTGTGCTCTAATGGAAGAAACTGTCTTAATGAATGCCCTTCTTGTTACAACCACTGTTAGACCTCAAGCTATAAACCACTGAACCGTCCCTTCATTAATTGTGTTAACAACCAGTGCAGAGATGGTGATTGCTCCTATAAACATACTCCGGTCTGTTCAGAGCAGCAGCCCGACAGGGCAGTGGCTGCGGCATGTTTGGACACTTCTGCTGGGACCGGGGGAGGAAAAGCCATTTTTCTTCCTGGCAGCCCTCATCACTGCCATAACCTCCAGTCATCAGCATTCAGGATGTTCTCCTGGCGTATGATTTATAATGTGGTTTTAGAGAGTGGGAATGAACTTGGCAGGCACTATTCCTGGGGAAAGCTAGTGCCACGTTAATAAATTTCAGGAGCCAAGGCAGCAAAGAAAACAAAATCTCTTTAAGTTTGTGTAACTTTACAGGGCTGTGTGATGGTCTCTGTGGCTGCTGGCACCTGTACACCCTAAGGACAGGGGAGGCTGTGCTTCAGGCTACAGGGAGCTTAAACACTGCTCTGAGTGCTGCAGCAGCCCTCCTTGGGCTAGCACAGTGCTTTTCTTCCAGGCGGATAACGTCCGTCTGTCACAAGTGGGTGATTTAGAACGCTTAAGGAATCGCGGACAAAGGTAATGGCAAAAGTGGTTTTAATATGATGTTGTAAAAGTGCAACGTAACAGAGTTCGATGGCAAGGGTCACTCTGTGAATTACTGCGTGGAAGAAGCATACAAAGGAAAATGGAGTTACACTCGAGGTACAACGATTCACGGGGAGACCGGGGATGCAAAGAGTAAGGAGGGCGCTCCCCTTGAGTCACGAGGGTCAGAGTAGACCCCCTTGCTTCCTAAACTCCTGATGGGGCTCAGGTGCGGCTAGGTCCAATCCTAGTCTCACACTTGGTCAACGGTTTACGTCGAAGGGATTGTACATGCGAAGTTTATGTAGTGTATTGGTATCACCAATTCAGCATGCCGTCAAAGTTACCAAGACAAAATCAAAGTTAGCATGCTACAAAGCTTTGCGCAGCGCCATCCCCACCTCAGAGCGCTCATAGTCCCACGCAAAGGCCCCAGCAAGGACATAATGGGGCTGCATTTTCTTTGTGAAACAAGATTTGCCCCTTAGAGAAAACAGCTGCTCAAGTTTAATTCCCCAGGAGACAAGTAGCTATGAGGAATGGGCCTTTTAAGTAGCTTATTCGAAGCTGAAGCATGTTCTGGGAGAAGGTCACCACCTCGTTGTCTGCCAGAGGTTCATCTGCGCATGGCTTGACTCTTATCTTTGTTTCTTCAGCTAAGGCTGTGCAATGCAACGCAGCATTTGCATAGCAGTTCTCCTCCAGTCCAGGGGACCAGAGATGGGACCGCAGGCTTCGGACCCTCTCCGAGCCCTGACAGCAGGTTTCTGAGCAGCCTGCCTGTGATCCCATGAGTAAGGGCTGATGGTGTCAGCGGTCGGATGAGAATGGGACTCCTCCATCCTTTCCCCCAAGATGTATGTGTGCTGGAGGGGGCCGGGCCTGAGAAGGACCTAGTGGGGCCAGCCGGCTCAGGAGGGGACTGTCGCTCCGGATGGTTAGAAGCTGAGCAGACCCCGCAGTCGGGTGGTTTTGAGCCGTTCTGAAGCCAGCCCTGTTGCATTGCCTGGTGAGCTCTGCTCTCCTCCTCCCGGTCTGCACAGAGGCACTGCACTGCATGGCCACCTGGAGTGAAGGCCTGGGGACCCCTCCAGGTGATGTGTCAGGGGCTCCTTGCAGCCTGTGGTGGGTGGCAGGGTAATGGGGAGAGGAGGAGAGCTTAACCTCTGAGCTAGCGGAGCAGCCTCTGGAGCAAGGACGTAGGTATTTGAAAGGGAGTAGCTCTCCCTCAATGTCAGGGAGCCGGGAGCTGCCACAGCATCATAAATCTCCGTGGGCTGCAGCATTGTAGCTGGTGTTATTCCGTGCAGAGGAACAGCCTGTGCTCTTCTTTATCCCTCCAAGCCCACTGATGGCGTGCACGGGGCCCTGTAGTGACATTTGTGTTCAGCGTGCCTGTAAAAAACAAGCAAACGCAGTTTTTATGATGCAAGAATTAATATTTTACCAGTGATATTGTTGTACTTTGCAATAATTATAAAATTTAGCATCTTCCTCAGTCTCAGGCAGAGTTAATTTATGTTCATAGCTGAGAAAAGCAGGTTTGTCAGGAAGGCATAGAAGAGAACGCGTGGTTTGGCCTTGAAGAGTTAGCCAAGGGCAAACAGGAGCCTTGGTGCGGTACTCCTCGATGCGGAGAATGGACGTCAGCTTTTGTAAGACGCTCTGTGTAATGGCGATGGCGGTGTTCCATGGGCCTCGCGAGCGTATTCCTTAACAACACTCACTGCTATGCAGGGAAGAAAGTAATGGGGCAGGAGGTAGTAGGAACCCAAATGGCACCTAATGCCCTCTGGCCCACAGGGCCTTGATCCTGCGCTCTAGTATGGAAATACCGTTGCACAAAGATATTGAAAACAGTTCACCTCATCGCTGCGTGATGGGCTTGGTGTTGAGGGGTGCGCGGTTCCTCTGCCAGGGCTGTGCCACGTGCATGGGGAAATGCTTGTACGAGCAGCTGGATTCTGTGCATTACTGCAAAACTGTCCATACACGAGTCTCCTTGAAAAAACATGATTTGCCATATGTGGAACAAAATCACCTATGCACAAAGTGAAATATGAATAAATGTGATTTTTTAAGAAGGCGCTATGTTTTCCTGTGTGGCTCTTTCTCTCCGGAAAAGGATTTTTTCTTGATCTCAACGCTTGCAAATTTTGAATGCAGATCTTGAGGAGCTATAGCCTCCCCTGCAAAGCTGCCCGATGCTGGTCTGACTCGCTGACAGCTCGGCTGGGTGAAGGTGCTTGCACTGTGCTCTGTGCAGGACAGCGGGGAGTCTGCCGGTGAAGCAGGTTAGGGGTGGCACTTGCAGCACAGTGCGGACACTGCTGCTCCTAGCAGGGGGAATGTGTGTGTGGAGGGGGTTTCGTGGGAGGCTAAAGGCTGCTGAGCCAAGCCCTGGGGAAAAATTCCCTCCCGTTCTCATAGCCCAAATGTGCATGCACGTATTTTGAGTAATGGCATGTTGCGAAGGATTGAGAGATTAATAATATCCACATCAACAATGTTGTGAACTGACAAACGTCATTGTCGGTTGGACTTGATGATCTTAGAGGTCTTTTCCAATCTTAATGATTCTGTGATTCCATGACCAACAGTCAGGCCCTTGCTTTGTTGTGGCTTTGGTTGGGTATGCGCCCGGTAAGCATTTTGCTTTCTCCTATATATGCTTTAACTCTCTTGTTCTAATATGCATAAAAAGGCTTTAATATTGGTAGAAGGGCCTGATTATCGTCTTGCCGGACTGGGAGCCAGATGCAAGTTGTGCCTTGCCTTGCCAGGAGGTGGTTTGCCATGGCAGCTCTGCACAGTCCAGTTCATTCCCGTACCCCTCTTGCTGCGTGGTGCATAGCCGTGTAGACAGCCACCACGTACCCTGTCAGCTGGTACCGGGGCGAAATGGGTAACGCGGCGAGTCTCGCGTGGCTCCTGTCTGTAACGAAATCAGGGAGAAGATTAATTTCAAACGCCGCTGTCTGTATAGACATGCTGAACAGCTCCTCTAATAACAAATCTGGTTTCTGTTCTCCCTTGGCTCCTCCCAGACAAAACTATCTTGCAACTAATCAAAGTGACAGAGGTAATGCTGGAACCAGAACCCATCAGATATCGCAGTTATAGGTAAATACCTAGATTAAATCTGATTAAATTTTCTGAGAGTCATTTTTGCAATGGAGCCCACATTTCCGAATTCATCCTGTAGGCTGCAAGTTAGGGTAGGTACTGAAAAAAGCTGCGTTATCCTACTCTTCTCTTGAAGGTCAGTAATACATTAGTAAGTGTGCTCTTCTGAAAATAGGCTTTAATTTTCCCCTTTCAACCTTTTGATTGGTTTGACATTTATAAGGGTAGAAGGTAATTGGGAGGTTTATTATATATTTCTGTTAAGTACAAGATGAGAACATTTAAATACCTTGGCTAGAAAGTGCACGCAAGAAAACAGACAGCTTACTAGGGAAGAAGGAGACAGCAACCTTTTTCCCTACCTCATATAACGAAAAGCTGTAAATGATTGACAGCAAACTGTAGTCAACAAAGGAAAAACTGAATCATAATGTATGAAGATTTTTTTCTCTGTTGACTATAGTTTGCTGTCAATCACTTATTGCTTCTTCTTATTTTAGTCTGGGAAGAGATGATGGGCTGTCTCGCTACATAATCTGTCCATCTTGCGCAGTGCTTTTGTAGCCTAAGGAATTTTTTTTTTGTTTTCATCCCACACTTAAAAGAAATCTATGACAAACGCCTTCCTGTGATATCTTAAACTTCCGAATATCCATAAATTAATGAGAGTTTGAAAGAGAAATAGGGGAACTCAGATTTCATAATTCCTGTTTGCATGTTTCAATAGTTTTGTTTAATTGTAGAGCTAAAATTCAAGTTATAATTACAGCTGGATGCGAAAAAACTCTAAAGATCTTTCCTTGAGCTTCAGTGAATAAAGGCCTAGGAGTTTGAAACTCCCCCACCTGATCTGTACAGCGGGGAGGTCCTGGGTCACCAGAGAGGAGTGGTCGAGTCACTCTTCTGGGTATAAGCCAAATTCTTGAACTTCTTGACTCTTCTCTGTCCCTCGGTTATATTGGTGGGCTGCTCCTATTTAAGAACAGAGCATAAATACCACCTGCAGCTACACACGGGTTGGAGCAGCAGTCCCTGACCTTTACTGGGCCATCAGAAGCAGCAGTGTAGATGAAATGCTCCTGACAACACCTGCTTTTGTACTCTGCTTGAAGAAGGCAAACAGTGAAGGGAAGCTGACAGCTCGTTGCCTACGAGCTGGGACATGGGACTACCGAGAGAGAAGATACTCGTGGCTGGAGAGGTCTGTCTAGATCTTTAGAAGTCTGCTAAATCATCCCTGCTGGGAATTACCCTGGGGTCTCTGCATCTTTTCTTTAAATTGAGGGTTCCTGAAACTGCAAATGTGAAACAACAGCTCTCTTGTCTCTGTCATCATGTTGAATGTCCACTGTGATGGGTGGCCCCGAATTAAAAGCACACGTGGTATCACCTCTGAGCTTTGGTGGAGACAAAATCTGGATCTCTGTTCAATGGCAGCTCAGTGCTAGGATGCCTGCCTGCCTTCGCTGTTAGGACACCTTCTGCCAAGCATATCAAAATGAGCTAGAGCTGCCGGGGCTGTTACTAAGCGTTAATAGGGGCTGCAGCACTGGTTACTCTTCAAGGACACTCAGGTTTATCCCTGGAGACGTTCAAAAAATGTGTAGACATGGCACTTCTGGACATGGTTTAGGAGGCGTGGGGGTGTTGGGTTGGTGGTTGGACTTGATGATCCTAGAGGTCTTTTCCAACCGTAATGATTCTGTGATTCTATGAGATGGCTGTGAATTCCAAGAAGATTTGTCACACCATCCCATGAACTGTGCTCCCAGCTCTTCCTGCCTGAGGCATCTGTTCTCCCTCCGTGTGGAAAGCAGGGCTCTGGCCAGCTGCAGGGGCTCAGCGAGGAGCGGTCTGCGTCCTCGCGCTACAGACTAATTGAGGTCCCACACATGTAGGGAGCCACAGGGATGGGGGAAGATCTGCCTGGAGGGTTTGGGGAGGGGGATAGCTCGGGGAGCTGCAGAAGGGATTCAGAGCCCCTTGCCAGCAGATTGTCACTGCAGAGATTTTGCAGGTCTGGGAGAAGGTGGTGAGGCAAAGGGGGAAGGTGTCTTGATGCTTGAAGAGAAAGCGTCTGTTTTTAAACCACTTTTTGATGTAAACTTTGTTTAGTTTCGGATCCTTATTTTCCTTACCAGATTCCTGCCTCTTTTTCTATTCTGCAGTGCCAATCCTAGAATCCCTTGGGTGACTTAGAAGCAGAAATGCCATTTACAGGTCAGAGAGATTATGCTTTTAAGGCTCTTTTGGCAAGTCCTTTGCAAGGATTGTGCCTTCCACAGAGCTGTTAGAAGCTAGCAGAATGATCTCATGTTGTTCCTTGCTCTTTTTTATATTGTTGTTTGAAGGTAACGCTCTTTCAAACGCTTACCTTCAGCAAGTGCTGGAGCTATAGCTCTAAACGTGCCAGGCCTTTCCTTGGGAACGCCACGAGCTGTACTGACCATCCCTGGAACACATGGATCCTCTCTCTTCTGTGCAATGAGGCACACCTCATTGCTTACTCGCTGCCGAGCAGAACGTGGGGGTCTGAGACAGCCACGCAGCAAAAAGTGCAGCCCTACCACTCGGAGCTGTTCTTGGCAATGAGAAAATCCTCATTAACTTCATCTTGATTATCCTGAAGTTTGGCTTCTGCTCCATGGCTTCTTGACACTAGATACAGAAGCTGATTTCCCTTGTATAGCTGTCAGAGTGCTCCAGAACTCGCAGACCCATCCTTCACTGTCCTCTCCTATCCCTCCATCCGCTGTGCCTGCCACCTCCCTGGCGGTACACAGGGCAATGAAAGTAAGTAATGCCCTGAGTCACAAACTGGCGATGTTAAATCACAATGAATTGTGAAATGCTCTCTGCAGTTTTATAAACAGAAGGCACATGTTTCTGGCTTGCTGTGTGACTTCTGCGGTCTTAGTTCAGCCCGTTGTACCTGCTTTCTGGTGCGAGTCTCATTTCAGAAGTAACCAGTAGGAACCAGCAGCATCAGATGCTGCTTCTGGTTTGCTTCCTGCATGGAGAATACTCAGAAGGTACCGAAGAAAGGTAGAAAGTAGTGAGATCTGGGGCTTATCCTTAACGTCCGTGGCTAAGCTTGTCCTCTGCCTGATTGCACGCACTGTGCGTGCGCTTCCACGTTGCAGCGGAGCAGCAGGCGGGTGGCACGGGGGGCTGCACCCCTTTCCTGTTTTCTGAGCTCAAAACATGCTTTCGGTGCTGCTGACTGGTCTTGCTGGCTTCCCAGCCAAAGATTGCGAGGACTGTGCTGGCTGTCACTGGCGTTTGGAGTCCATAGTGATGTGATCTGCCTGGCATTAGTTTTCGTCTCTGTGTGAGAGCAGAGCACGTAAATTAAGAGGCAAACAGGCAGCACATGCCTTTGAACAGTCTCTGCTTTGTTGGTGAAAGAGGTGCTAAATTAGAGCTTGAGGCATTCACTGTAAACTCCAGGTGCTGAGGGCTCTATTTAAAAAAATCCAACTTTGCAAATGACAGCAAATCCTTAGTCCTGTTCTAGCAAACCCGCCTTGGTGCTCGCTGTCTGTGCCCGGACCCGGGGTTAACGCTCCCCACGAGTGCGGTGCTCGCCCTGTCCCTGGCACCAGGGCTAACCTGGGCTGTCCAGACCGATGGGCCCCGGCTGCCTCATTGGCAAGGATCAGAGGTAACTAGCGAGGAAGAAAAACAATGCTCTCCCTTAGTGAAGTTAGAGGGCAGGTGAAAAAAATGTATGGGGAAGGTGAGAAATAGGAAAAAGCAAGAATGCGTACCTGTATAAAACCCTGTGGTTAAAGCCAGGCCGTGAAACAAAGTTTCCCCCTAGAAATAAAACTACTGACAGCATGATGAGCTGCATCAGGGACTATAAAACCCCACACCTCGGCGCTTCGGCCGTGCCGTGGGGCTGGAGGGTCGCTGGGCTGTGCAGAGCACGCGAGAGCAGCCAGCCGTACCGGTCCTGCCCGCGACGGCACGAGGAGCTGCCGCACAAACCTCTCCCTTTTCCAGGTGAGGAACCTTAAATCCTGACCAAGGTGGAAACCGAGTATAGTTTATGCGTTTCTTTAGGGTATCAGGAACTTCTTAAGAAAAATAACTGCATTGCTGGAGGAGATACTTTCTGGTGTTTCCTGAGATGGCTTTACTTAAGTATAATCCCAAATCATTAATAGAGAATCACGCTTGGTAAACCCTTCTCCCTTCCCTCTTTTGGTATTCGTCTGCCAGGCAAATACATTCAGATAAAAAGAAAACCAGAGGCCTGGATCAAGTCCCAAGCAAATATTGCTCATTATTGATTGTAAAGTGATAGCTCATGCTTCACCAGCCTTTTTGGGTTTTTTTGTTTCTCTGAAGCAGTTATTATGACAGATCACCTACTAGACCAAAAAGTTTTTGTCAAATGCAGAGCCTGTCAGAAAGCTACAAATCCCACTGAACGCACTCTGTGCTCCAGATCACTCGAACGCCTCTTGCTTAAACGGTTTAATTTATTTCTGAAGAGTTTCCCCAGATCGAGTGGAAGTTGTACAAGTATGAATGTAGCTTGCATGTCTTTACTCTCTTAAGAATCAGGAAAAAAATCCTGTGAGCTCCTCCAAAGTGCTGCGTTTTTTGGTTTCTAATGGGCTGGTTTGCAGACAGCCGTGAGCAGGTCCTGCCCGGCATGCTCCCCCTCGCCCTTGCGAGTCCATCTCGTGCGTCGCAGGGGTAATTAACCGCTGAGGCTTTGTGGGTGACGAGGGGAATTTTTAAAGTTAACCCGTGCACCCGGGGGGAGCTGGAAGGTGCAAACAGGGTATCCTTTCTAGGGAGCTCAGCGTGCGTCTTGAACAGACTATTTTGTTGTGTAACTATGGGATTTAGGGGTCAAGCACTGCAAAAATGGTGTGTGACTGCTCCGATTCCAAATTGACCTGTCACTTGACCTTGTCTGTAGCGTCTTTTATTCATTGCTACTATATTTTGGAGTGACAGTGGAGGGTACTACAGAAAAGGTCTTCAGAAGCGGTTGGTTACTAGCAGAGCTAAGCAGTGAAGCTGGGGTTTGAAAGACAGCTTCAATTCCCAGCTGTTCAGGTACAAGCTCTGTGTGCCGGGATAGCCTCTATCTTTCTGTATGATACTTAGCTCTGTGACATTTGATGTTGGTGGTGGCCAATTTCTGAAAAAAGATTGATTTTTCTATGTCTACAGGGTAGCATGTTGATGCTAGCTTACTGGTGAGCCCTGCTTGTAAAGGTATCTGCGTTAAGAGAGTATTTGTGCTAACCTGTAATGCTAGGAATTTGATTGTCAGAGAGAGAAAACGGCTCTTTGAAAGTGAAGAGAGAAGATTATAGGAGATGGCATCAGCAGCTTCAAATAATTGTTATTTTGCTAATGTTTGCCTATAGAAGATGATGTAAGAGCTTCTGTCTTAAAAAATAAGCATTTTCTATGGCAAGAATTATATGGGAAAGTTATTACTCTCATTAAACATTTACATTGTGGCTTCTGACCAGAGAAGAGATGAAAAAAATACCGGATGATGGTTATACAGTAACGAATTCAGCAAACCCTGGTTAGATTGCAGAGGGATTTTTAAAAATGCCTTTTGCAATGTGCCTTCCTGTTCCTGTTGACTTTGCACCGGTGATGAGGTGTGCTTTGCATTTCCTGAGCAGGGGCTTTGTGGTGGTGTGTGCAAACTCCGCTGCCTGTACCAGGGCTTTGTACCCCGAGCCCAGCCCACGGGCGATGTGCTGCTTGAGCAGGGCCCTTGAGTTGCTGTCTAGGACTAATATTGACGGATAAACTGGAGGGCAGAAGAACCAAGGCTGTCTATGGTAAAGTCGGTGGCCAGACTTCTGTAGACTTCAGCGGAGCCAGGACCTGCCTGCTGATAGCTGCTGGCTTTAGTTTCATCCCTAGTAAACTCCTCTCAGGCTGCAGAAAGGCGAATGAAGTGTCTGGAGGGCTTGGAGATGTGAGAGTGGTAGGGACTTTCTCTTCCTTCTGGAAGGGAATGCAAGCTCTGGTCTTACCAAACCTGACCCGCTGAGGTGACCACGGTCAACACCTCTTCCCACACTCCCCACGTGCTTGGCTTTATTTGGACCTCTGATCTCTTCCCTCCTATTTGCCATGTTCATGATGTTTTAATGCTCATGGTGAGCAACATCTCTCATCTCACTTGGTCTCTCCACGGGTTGCTTCTGCGAGGATGCCCGTGGCTGTCTGGTGCGTGCCTGGAAGGGAAAAAACAGTTTGGGGAAAATATAAGTGCCAGGTTAGGAGGCCGGTCTCCCCCTGGTCTAGACAGCCCAATAGATGGGATAATTTAAAGCATTTCTGTTAGGAATTCTGTGAAATGGGAGCCTGGCTCTTCACAGGAGCAGTCTGGTGAGCCAAGGGAACAAACCCTTCTGATGCAAACAGCAGCAGCGTGCGTCTGAAGTCAGGCGGTGTGAATCCTTGCCTTCCTCCCTGCTATGAAAGCATGCAGGAGCGTGGGCAAATCCCACTAATAGATACTAAAATTGTCTTCTTCGTTTTAACAAAACAATTTGCAGGAATATTCAACGTAATTATTCCCATTGCTGGGCCCAGCATAAGTAGAGACTCCCCTCCGAGTCCCTGTGTCACTCACCAGAGTAGGCTTCCTAGCTGCTCTGCAGCAGTATAGCTGGTGGAAATCCCTCGCCCTGCATCCGCACAGTATTCCTGTAAATCCCCCAGCCTTGAATTGTGGATGTTTGACAGGGGATGATTTCTCTGGGTCACTGACTGGCTGTGGCCTCAGCTGGGCCATGTGGGAAGGCTGTACGGCACGACAGATTGCAGGATCGCGCTGCCAAGTAATTAGTGTCACCTTTTCACACTACCTGGAATTTTGCACCGCCTGTTGGTGGTCTGATAGAAACAGACAAAATGAATCAAACTGTGATTGGTTTCATATCCGTTCCCAGTGGAAACAAGGTTAATAAATTAAATATTACAGGCTGTTTGATTTCTTTCTTACAGTACATTACTTATTAAAATCACTTACACATGCAGACTGGGCCATGGATTTTTGTACATTTGCCAGCTTTTCACCTGGAAATATTGAAAGTGTCAGATGCACACACCAAGACTAGCACACCTCGGTGTGATGGAGGCTGTAAGCAACAGCTCCCCGCTGTGAACGTGGAAAGAGGCATCCTGGAGGTGCTGCTAGGTCAGCCATCCTCCACGTGCTTTGCCTCCTGCGTTGGGTCTCGGTAAGAGTCCTGCCAACACAATACTGCCTTCTCTCTCTCTGATCCTGCTGTCCTGTTTCTGGGAAGCTCAGCACCAAATGGGGAGATGGTTGCCCAGTTTTGTTGGGTTGAGAAGAGCAATCAGTCAATCCCACTAATCCTCTCAGTCTTTGAATCTGTCGTGTGTGCCATTCAAAATTGTATGACAAAATAATTCTTCTTTAACGTGCATTCAGCATCCTGCTGAGGACCCCTCTGTCTCCCATGGTGGTCATCAGTGTTCTCTCAATTTAAAAGGGTTGAAAGGGCATGTCTTTTTTTTTTGGTCTTGGGTCTAAACCTGGTTGAACTCGCTGGACTCTACGTTGGCTAGATTTTTTGTTTGTTTGTTTTTAATTCACCCCATATGTGAAATGGCCATTCTTGGGGAACCGCTGCTGTGACACATCTGCCCATAAACTCTCTCAAAAGCAGGGAGGAGTCTTGAGTTTTCCCCCCAATGATTAGAATAAAATGGAAGTTTATCTACTCCCATTTTAGGAGTAGATGAACAAATGAAATCTTGTGCAATTAAAAACTTCCCAGATAAATAATAGAATTGTAAAATGGTTTGAGTTGGAAGAGACCTTAAAGATCATCTAGTTCCAACCCCCCTGCCATGGGAAGGGACACCTTCCAGTAGACCAGGTTGCTCAAAGCCCCATCCAACCTGGCCTTGAACACATCCAGGGATGGGGCATCCACAGCTTCTCTGGGCAACCTGTGCCAGTGCCTCACCCTCAGAGTGAAGAATGTCTTCCTTATATCTAACATATATTTGCCCTCTTTCAGTTTAAAGCCATTACCCCTTGCCCTATCAATACATGCCCTTGTAAAAAGTCCCTCTCTAGCTTTCTTGTAGGTCCCCTTCAGGTACTGGAAGGCTGCTACTAGGTCTCCCCTGAGCCTTCTCCAGGCTGAACACTCCCAGCTCTCTCAGCCTGTCCTCATAGCAGAGGAGCTCCAGCCCTCTGATCATCTTCATGGTCCTACTCTGGACTTGCTCCAACAAGTGCATGTCCTTCTCATGTTGGGGACCCCAGAGCTGAACACAGCACTGCAGGTGGGGTCTCACCAGGGTGGAGCAGAGGGGCAGAATCCCCTCCCTCGCCCTGCTGCCCACGCTGCTGGGGATGCAGCCCAGGGCACGGTCGGCTTTCTGGGCTGTGAATGCACATGGCTGGGTCATGTTGAGCTTCCCATCAACCAACACCCCCAAGTCCTTCTCCTCAGGGCTGCTCTCTACCCAGCCTGTATTTGTGCTTGGGATTGCCCCGACCCATGTACAGGACCTTGCACTTGGCCTTGTTGAGTCTCATGAGGTTGACAAGGGCCCACCTCTCCAGCCTGTCACGGTCCCTCTGGATGGCATCCCTTCCCTCCAGCGTGTCAACCGCACCACGCAGCTTGGTGTCATTGGCAAACTTGCTGCAGGTGCTCTCAATCCCACTGTCCGTGTTGCCGACAAAGGTGTTAAACAGCACCGGTCCCAATACCGACCCCTGAGGAGCGCCCCTCGTCACTGGTCTCCACTTGGACATCGAGCTGTTGACCACAACTCTTTGAGTGTGACCATCCAGTGATTCTTTATCCACCGAGTGGTCCATACATCAAATCCATGCCTCTCCAATTTAGAGACAAGGGTGTCGTGCAGGACAGTGTCACATGCTTTGCACAAGTCCAGGCAGATGACACCAGTTGCTCTTCCCTTATCCACCAACGCCATAACCCTGTTGTAGAAGGCTGTCAAATTTGTCAGGGACGATTTGCCCTTAGTGAAGCCACGTTGGCTGTCACCAGTCACCTCCTTATTTTCCATGTGCCTTAGCATAGTTTCCAGGAGGATCTGCCCCGTGATCTTGCCAGGCACAGAGGTGAGACTGACTGGCCTGTAGTTCCCTGCGTCTTCCTTTTTATCTTTTTAAAAATGGGGGTTAAGTTTCCCTTTTTTCCAGTCAGTGAAAAATCCCAAAAGACTGAAGGTACCAAAAGTCCTCGCATGTCATCCTTGAAACTGCAAAGATCCCCCTGACAGCCTGCAGCTCCCTTGCCCTGCTTTGTTTGGGGTGCAAAGCTCTCAAAGGGGGTTGCAACAGTGCTGGTGGAATATCCTAAGTACTGCGCTACAAAGCCCTCCTTCCTCTTGCGGCTTCTCCTTTGCCCATGGGTTGCTGCACGAGGCACAGTACTTTAGATGTGCTCGATATGTTACGCTATCTAGTTCTTGGTGTCTGAATATGTTTCCAAGACCTATGTTACTTCTGGCCCTTTGTTTTAGTGACAGGTGCTTCAAATGTACTTTGGCAGTCTCAAATCATTTAAGACTATCACCCAAAAGAATTCAATAGCCCGGACTGGCGATGCTGACAAATTAAAGCAAATAGCAGTGTGTGCTTCGAGTGTCTCGATGTCTCGGCTGCTCTTGCAGCAAGGGTCCTGATGTTCACACAATTCCAAACACAAGCACGGCCGGATTTATTTACGTAACCTAGATGACACAGTGAAATGTCCCTCTTCACAACCAATTCGTCTTGGAGTTTATTTTATTACTTGGTTTTCCGTGGTGCATGAGAAGCTAATTTTTAACGTTCTTCTGTTGTATTCTTCCTTGCTGCAGCATCTCAGTTGTGCCGATTTCCTTGTGTTATTTTTGACTCTACTTGACTTGTGCAGGCAGCAAATTCTGCTGTCACGGGCTCGGTTTGTTCCACCAACAGTGGCTGGTTTGCACTTCTCACAGCTGTAGAAATACTCAGGAAATCCCTTCCAGAAGTCAAGGTCTGCAAATGCTCACTGGAGGCCAAAACTCAAACCCTGGAGCTGGGTGCTGAGGCTGGAAGTCACTGGGCAGAGCTGCCTCCATGAGTCTGGGCTTTGCTTTCTTGCCTTTCTTGTGTGGGGCTTCAAATGCCTTGTAACTGGATAATCGGCTTTGCTTTTGGGGAATGGGGAAAGTTAAAGGGTACTGTGGCTGGATGGAGGAGAGGGTGTCCTTCTTACTGCCTT
This sequence comes from Anhinga rufa, assembly GCA_013400875.1. NCBI lineage: Eukaryota > Metazoa > Chordata > Aves > Suliformes > Anhingidae > Anhinga > Anhinga rufa. The sequence goes on from VZTV01019342.1 coordinate 23,135, forward strand.
GTGCTGGGAAGGCTGCAGTGCTGGTTGTGCGTTATATTGTTTTCTTCCCCATTGAAAAGGATGCTCATTTTTAAGGACTCATTTTTAAGTCTTTACCACTCAGGAAGCAGACCCCTTTGCTCCAGTTCTGTACAAATAAGGAAAAATGACAATCCATTTTGCACAAGATCTTCAGTCTCGGTGTAAAATCACAAACAGGCTGGAGGAGGAAAAGGATGAGACAAAATTGTGGTGCCCTGCCTTGCAGTAGGAGTTGTTTCCTGAGTGCTGCAAATTGCACAGAGCCAGTTTTTCTATGAACGAGAGCTAACTGGAGCAGCTGACCTGCAGTTTGATTGCTGGTGTACAGCTCCAGGGCTTGACTTGCTCTTCAGTGTGCTAGCCCACGTGAAACCAGACTTGTGAGCCTCAGACCTGCTGCCCTCACCCCACTGCAAGTGCAGGGTCACCGGGCGGGAGGATCTCCAAGAATATGACGTGACTGCTCTGATTTTCTTTCTCACCTGGCAAGGACAGCCTTGGTGCACATGGCTTTCTCAAACTGGCTCCATGCTGCATAGGGTGGGGTACCTGGGAAGCAGTGGTCCACGGGAGGTGCAGGGTTGCGGGGGATTTATGGTCTATGGGCAGGGATTTCCGAAGGCACCGCGTGTCAAACAGCAGTGCGGAGGCTGCCTTAACGTGGATCTCCTCACCCTACACTTGTGGATAACGGCATTAACCCTCTCAGGTTGTTCGAGATGTCTGGATGTACGGTTCATTTGGCGGATGAGATGAAGAGCAGGTGTACACCACAGAGTTAATCCATGAATCTATCTGCTGCTGGTAGGAGATCCTACAGAAACAGCTTTGCAGTTAATACTCTTTTTTTGATCTGTGACGTGAATTAATACTAATACATGTGGATTTGGCATTTTGCCTTTAAAACCACTGTACATCCAAATGGTTAGTTGTTGCTTCTGCCTGTGATTTCAGTGACTGATTTAAAAATGCATTGCAAAGAATTGCCTGGAAAGATGCATGCCTGACTAACTATGTATCTTTAGAGACACCAAAGAAGAAACATTGCTCTCTTTAATGGAGGAAAACTAGCTTGATTCTGACCCTTGTGACTTTGTCACTGTTTTAGGGTTTTATTATTGAAAAATAAATATATTCTGTCTCTTTACTAAAAAGGTTTCACTTGACTTCCTGGGAAGATTTTCTTCTTAACACATCTTTCTGTGGAATTTGACAGCTGAAGATTTTTTGGAAGCAGATACAAAACCTAGTGCTCCCTTGCTGGGAATAACCTCCTGAAGTGCTGGGAACAGTAGGAGGTGGAATTAATAATTCCCTTCCATTCTGCCCTTTTGAGCCACGTTGTTTTAGTCTTTGGACTCAGTGGTTTGGCATCAAAGCAAAACTCAAGGTAACATTCACCACTTTGTTCACCATTAATTGGTTTCTAGTCTACCATGGGAAGTGGAGGGAACAGATTAAACCCTAGAAAATGGCTGGCAACAACTCCTCCTCCTTAGAGGGACGCAGAACAATGGCGTAATCTGCTCGGCCCTCGCCGTGAGCTCTGTGGTTCAGCGTTTGCTTCCCTCCCTGCGGGTGGGGGAATACAATCGTCAACCGTCTTGGTTTTGCCAGGAGAAGTCCTTCGTGCACTTCCGGGTGGCTAACATGCTTGGTTTTCGAGAGTTTGAATTAATCTAAATCAGGACAATGCTTCAGAAATTGTGATTTCGCTGTTTTCCATGCTGTTCAGCAGCAACTCTGATAAGGCAAAGAGTTCTAAATTGCTCAGAGCAGCGTTTTCAGCCTCTCTTCAGAGGTGGGCTCCTGATCCCCACTCAGCTGAAGGTCTAACTTCACGTTTCTTCCTGGAAAGTGAGTCCCAGGAGCCCTTCATCTGAGCAGGCAAAATCCCTGCTGCTGTCACGGAGCAGCACGTCCCAGCCCGGTGCCCCCAGTCCCGGGAGCAGCATGGCTGGGGAACGGGCTCACACCTCTCCCAGCTGCTGCAAACTCCCGTCCTGCTTCCCTGGACCTTCCTCTTGGATTGATGGGAAGCAACAGGCGCAGCTGCTCTCTGGGCATTGCCATATGTCAATAAACCCAGGGTTTGACCCGGTTTAGTGTAAGAGCAGATGGCTTAGGGAAGTGATCGGATGGACAGACAAACGAGCTGTCAAGGGCGTTGGGGCTGAGGGACGAATAGCTCCTCTTGGCTTCAGCCACTGGCAGGTGCTGCCTCTGATTTCTGGTTCCTGCACTCGGCAGCCCGTTGCCCAGCCTCTCCACGGGGGTTATCATCACTCTGTGCTCCAGCTGGCTGCCTCTAACCAGGGGAGGTTTCTGCGTCTGCTTCTGTGCAGTAGAGATGTAAGGAGAATGTGACTGTGTTCCTCCTAAATAAAAAAATAGTAAAAGCAATCCAGGTGCAAAGCTACAGCTCCTGCAGAGCTGCCAGAGTACAAGGTGCTGTTGTGCCTTTACATGGCTCTCCATTGCGCGGGCTGATAAACACATTGCACGTTCCCAGGTTCCCCCCAATGACTTGGGAAGAATTTACCGAAACGGGCTTGTCTGCTGGCAAAATCTGCAGTGCACAGAAAGGGAAGGGTCCTGGTTTTGTTTGAGGTTTTGTTTTAAGATGGGACGAGCTTCTTCGTGTAAGGCACAGGGAAGACAAGGCCCTATGAGTTTTGCTCTGGGTGAGCAGGTGCCCTTGGAGTTTGCTCTGACTGTCTCCATCAGCCCTCAAAGCGGTGGCTCTGCTCAGAGCATCTTCGTGGAGCCCTTCACCACTGCGGGACTTGGGCAGAGAGTTAGACCAGTACAAACCCCACAGTTTCCTTCTCCCCAGTGACAACAGAACTTTACTTCACCTCTGCATTGGGTCATTTCAGTCCCAGACTGACATTCTGGACTCTGGTATCAGAACCATGCATGGTTTTGACTGGAGCTGAACTAACCAGATTAGCAGTTGTGTTTTCATTCGTTCAGCTGTGACCCCAGGCATAGACCGGACGAGCCGGCAATAAGCTTTTCCCAGCCATAATGAACTATTTATAATGCTAACCTTCTGTGGCTTTAGCACTGATTAGCAAAACCCAGATATATCTTCCTTTATTATCTGGTCAGTGCATGTGCATGTTGATTAGGTGGGGGACAGCCTTCACAAGAGAATTGCTCAGGCTTTGGTACTGTTGGTTTCTCTGTGTCGTGCTCTTCCGCTGGAAATTATGCATCTTCTGTTCTGAATATTGCTGGGATATTATAGTTTTATAATGAAATACAGGACTGAAATTAGTTTTCATCTTTTTAATATCAAGTCTTCTACCTGACAGAGCTTCACATTTGATTATTACAGGCAAAACGAATGGAGCTTTAAGCCCTGCCCTGTACCAGCACTAAGTCACTCTGAATGCTGGAGAGGTCCTTAGAGGGTTTGCAGAGATCACTTTTTTTTTTTTCTTTCTTAATGAATTACTAAAATATCCTGAAGGCTCTCCTGGAGCACTTACTGAGGATAGGTGTATTCAGGCATGTTACCTTTCCTGATAGCTGTCTACACTTGTGGAAACCAGCTAAAGCTTCGACTGAAGTGGATGGGAAAAAGGAAGGGAGAGGCTCATAGTGCAGTCTCAGGTTTCCAGACTGGGCCAGAGGGATGAATGTTAACAAGTAAATTAGTTAAGGAGGTGACCTCACCCTCATTTAGACACTTACAATGAATTTTGATGTTTGATTTCAGTTTCTCCAGTACAAAGTGCCAGTTGCTAAGGGCTCTGCTCAGTAGGTGTTGAATTTCCCAGGTTTTACTTACTTCAAGAATCCAGTCGGTCATTGTGTCTTTTTGTAGTGTTTAACTGATGCCTGAAAACCCCAGGGATTTCTGCTTTGTGAAACTAGATTTATTCATTAATTTATTTACTTACATTAAAGAAAGAAGCTCAAATGTCTGCCTGACAATCATTTTGTTCTACCATTTTTTTCCAGCAGTACTGCATGGGTTTAACTGGCCAACAAGAGCATTATCTCCTCTACCTCTTTTTTTTTTCTTCTTCCCTTTTTTTTCCCTATTGTCAAAACGTTTTTCAAAGGAATTGAAAATACTTAGGAAGATGTGTTTGAAGGAGATAACTGTG
>VZTV01019343.1:0-11246 GCA_013400875.1 Anhinga rufa
GGGTGTTTCTTCCCTGATACAGCACAATATTTTTTTTTTTGCCATAAGGTTCATTATGGGAAAAAACAAGGCAAAGAAGCTAGTCCCAGGTCAATCTTGCTGCCCCCGAATGCATCCACGTACTGGGGTACAGAGCCTGGGGTGAGTTGCTTGCAATTGCTCTAAAAGCAATCTGCCCACCCTGCAGATCTTGCCAGCAGGCCAAGGAGCTCCTCAGGGTTTTGAGGCAGGATTTAGCTGCTCAGAGGTGACATTGCCATGTCACCAACCCATTCGCCCTGGGAACACAGCACTTGCTAGAAATCCTCCTCTTCAGCAGCAGCCAAGGGCTGGGTTTTGAAGCACTCCTGAAGGATGCTTGCAGGGTCAGTGGGGAAGATGCTAGGAGAAACGGCAAATGCCCGGATAACTTTTCATACTCATTTCCCAGCAAACCAAAGAGTCCATGAAACATGAGCCCTGCTTGCTCTACCTAGGAGCATGCCTTAGCATAATGATGTAACCTTTGGGCTGAAGGTCTCACCTTCCTCTTTTTATTCCTTAAAACTATTTTGACCTGGATTTTGCTAGACCCAGAAACGACCTGACAAACCCATCTTCAGGAGTTTGAATGGAACAGTCACCCAGCTGGTACCCGAGGCAGGTCACCACTAAGCAGGCGGAAGAGTTCATTCACTGCGGGACATCTTTGGCACCAAGGATGCTTTATCTACCTGTATGTATGCTCACAAAGGGTTGCGGTAAACCATGTTTTCTTAGTAAATGCATCACAGACATAGCGCAATTTATCATAACAGCAGTGGGGCACAGCCAGCGCAACCAAAAAAACAGAGACCAGGGTTCTGAAAAAGGTTTTGCAAATGTGAACCACCTCTCCCAATAGTCACCAATGAAGCAAAACAGCAGAGGCTCCGCAGAGCAATTGCTGGGCATCTGAGGCGTGCTGGCCTTTTTGGCCAAGGCAGCAACTGCTCCAGCTGAGCAAAACCAAGCGGAGGATTGGAGAGCGTGGTCTGATGAAGGGAGGAAGAGAGGCGGTGAACAACTTTTCCCTCCTGGGAAAGCTATGTATTTGCACCAAGGATAACTTGAGAGAGAGATGTGTGTTTCTCTATGTGTGGGCAATGCTGTGGGTCCCAGGAGGCTCTCTGGGTAATGAGGGAGGTGTCAATATATTTCTGCATACAGGGGAGCTGTTCATGAGGAAAGCGCTCTAATTAGAGGAAGATATTTGATCTTTATAGGCTTTTGGTGAAATATCTTAGATAGGTAGCAGATGTTGCTGAAATTATTTCATTCAACTCTTTTCCCCCTTTTTCTTCCTTTGGGTTTTTTTTTTTTTGTTGTTTGTTTTGTTTTTGTTTTTTTTTCTTTTTTATGAGGCACATTGAATTAAAATTCAATAAACAGCCTATGGCAGTTTATTGGGGGGTGCCAAAAATGCTGTAAATCAAAGCTGATGCCTCATCTGAAGCAAAGTACACGCACATGCACCAACATCCCTTTGCCTTACTTTTGAAAGCCGCAAGTTATCCAGAATCTCCAGCTCACCCTGGAAGCTATCTAAGACTCCCCCAAACATGTCACAGCACAGCCAGCATGTATTCCTCCCCTGCGTCTGGTGTCACCCTGCTTAGCACAGCATCCGGATGATATGTACTCTGCATGGTCCTGCCTTGTATCACTCCTTTGCCCAGTAATTCACCTTCTCCGATGAGCCAGAAAGCTGTAAATCCGTCTCCTTAGACCCAAAAGAAAACATACATAAATATAGGACTGCATTATGGACCTTCCAGAAGGTCGTGAAGGCATCTGAGTTCTTCAGAGTGGATTCAGATGAGGAACTTTTCCAGACAGAAACCTGAATCCAGGTGTGAACTCTTCAGTTCAAGGAGACTGGGGAGACCAAAAGCCCCATTTTAGAATATTTTGCCCCATTTAGGACCTGAGGGAATGGCAGGGAGATGTGCCAGGGGAGGGTTAGGTTGGGTATTAGGAGAAGGTTCTTCCCCCAGAGGGTGGTGGGGCACTGGAACAGGCTCCCCACGGAGGCCGTCACGGCACCCAGCCTGGCGATGTTCAAGAAGCCCTTGGACAAGTCCCTCAGAGCCACGGTGTGAATTTGGGGCTGTCCTGTGCAGGGACAGGAGTTGGACTCAGTGATCCTTGTGGGTCCCTTCCAACTCGGGACATTCTATGGTTCTATGATTCTATGATTGTACATTATTATATTGCAGTCCCAGCTGCCTCGGCTATGGCAGCACTAAGCTAGCTGCGAACAGGTGTACCTGCCACAAGCTCCACTGAATGGGTGGAAAAGCAGAAAAATTATTCTCCTTGTGTAAATGAGGAAACAAGACATGTATGGAGAATACGTGTGGTGGTCCACAACAAAGGGTGGTGGAAGCCAACAAATGGAAAAGATAGTATCGCAACCCCGTGTGAAATTTAGCCTTTAATGTCAGAAGTAAAGGGATGTTCCCCAGAGAAGGGGTGCTGTTCTTGAACCCCAGCAGACCACATCCTAAATGGCATATGAGCCTCCCACAAGCACCATTCAAACTGGGAAAAATCGTAGACGTTTCTCCTTGAAATGTCATTGCGCAAGGGTCTATGGAGAACCAGCTACACAGGCTGAACATCAAACGCTGCCTGAAATCAGAAACCCTGTCGTTTCGATTATAGAGTCAAAACAAGGGTCTTTATGAGTTTGCTGGTCTTGTGTCACCCCAAAAGCCTCTGCAGGACACCACATTCAACCCCACAGGACAGGTCAGTTAATTACGTTGAGTGAGTCAATACATTGATCAATTTATCAAATGATAAACAGAGTTTCTGCTTTCATCAGGGTTGTGAATATTAATTGATTTGACAGGCTGAAGCTTGGTAAAACAAGTAGAAGGGGCATCGGGGCATCACTGTATTAATTAGCCATGTTGAAGCTGCTTTTAGCTGCTTCCGAAGTTTAATCAATATGCTACATTTGAGTCCCAAAAGGCTTATGAAAACAGCCTTTGAAATCCTTTAAATTGTTGCCTCTGTGAGGTTTTAGGCTCTTGGCATATTCTTGTTCTGCTATTTTTCTTCCATTTTTTTTTCCCTTTCTGAAATCAATGGTGACCCATAAGGACTGGTAGGGGTGGGCTTTCTTATTTGCATCACAGATTTGCATTCAGTAGGAATAGAAATAAAATGAAAAAGATCTTCTGTTTTAGTACAACAATAATAATAATCCTAGACATTAATGAGTTGCCCTCTGCCTTCCAGTTTCTATATGCAGTAAATTACCTCTATAGACTTAATCTGATGTGAATGGGCACGGCACCATTTAAATCATGTTTTCCTGAGCCCTTGCATACTGCTCAGATTTTGATTTAATGCAAAGTAAGGTTTGAGCTTGTTAAGACGTTTTACTGAGAGGGAGGAAGGAGAAGGTGGAGCTGAAAATAAAGCCAGGAATGAAGCTGTGGAGAGAAGGGGATGGAGGGACCACGACCACAGGACGAGGTGGGCAGATGATGGGGAAGGCAGAGCCGCTGCCATGCACCGAGTCTCGACGTTTCCCCAGGACGGGAAAGGAAAGCAAGCGGAGGGGCCAGTGAGAACACAGGGCACATGAGGAGGAAGACATGAAAGCAGGGATGAACTGGGAGAGAGCAGAGGGGCTGGCCCACCGGTCTCCAGTGCTTGGGTGATGGGGCTGTTGGGTGCATGAAAACACCACTGAGGAGAAGCAGTTCACCAGGAAGGGCACCACAGGGAAGGGGACAAGGGGTCATCCTGCAGGTTGGGCCTCTGGGAAATGTCTCTGACCTTCATGCTCTAAGGCTGCCTGGGGAGGGCACAGTGGCTCTGCCACCAGGCAGCTTTACAGGGAGGATGGACGAAGGGCTATGCATGCCTGGCAGAAGTGTCCTGGTGGCCTGCCTTCCCGCATCCTTTTCTACGGCTTTGCGATTAACTCAGTGCTTGCCCAAGAGCCCAGCTGAATCTGGGACACACTTGCCTCCCAGGGCATGCCTGACAGCCAGAGTCTTCGGTCTGTCCTTGTGACCTGTGGTATGCTGGGGAGAGGCCATCCCACTGTGGGGAGCTGGGAAGCAGAGCCCCAGAAGAAGACCAGCTGTCAGGAGCTCAGGCCACCGCTCCAGCAGACCTGTGAATATGCGGAGACCTGAAACAAATTTTCTGAATCCATGAGTTTCCGACCCCGTAATTTGTCACAGCGTTCTACTATTTTGTCTTCTCATCCCTTTTTTGAGACAAAACTTCCCCAGATGTGCCCATAGCAGGTTTCCCAGCGCACTTCCCCACGTGCCTTCAGCAATTCCACTTGCATTGACTTCCCGAGGTCATCGCTACGGATGTCACACCAGTGCAGTCAACACAGGGAGACCAGCAGTGTTTGAAACAGTTCTCAGGGCCCCAGCATAATTATAACAATTACAGAGTCAGGCCCTGAGCTGTGCTTTCTGACACACACATCTGCCACGCAGACTTCATTGCATGTGCAGATCCTGTTGTTAATAATGGAAGATGCCCCAGTCTCTCCAGGGGCAACACTCATTGCTATGGGCAAGGTACTAAATCACATCTGAAGTTTCTAGGCCAAAATATTTTACTTTTATTTTTGAGGACTAAAGTTCCCAAAAAGTGTCAGGCAAATTTCCAGGACTAACTTGGCTCACCTGGTAATGGGTAGAAAAGGAGGCAGCTTTGCAGTAGGTGAAGGCTAGATCATCCCATAGATGTAATTAGATGAATCAGAGAAAAATAGGGCTAAAAGGGACCCAAGAGCTGTGCATGCCACCCCACTCCAAGGGTGGCATGCAACTCTTCCCTTATCACTCTCAACACAGAGTCCCAGGAACATGAGAACATCTCAGCACCATCCCTGGAGGCACCAGTCATTTCTCAGGTCTTTGGATCACCAACAGTTCCTGCGACCAGTCAGCCCTAAATGCACTGTGACCCTCAGAGTCAGGAGAAGGCACAAAACCCTTTTACCAGTGGTATTTGGTAAGTGCTGGCTGGCCAGCATGCGGTAAGGACAGCTCTGCTGCCTGTTGTATCCCACTCTGGCCTGAGTTAATCCCTGCCACAGTCATATCAGAGAGAAGCTCCTGCAGAAGATGAAGTGATGGGACTGTGATGGTATCCAAGTCTGTGAGTCTCTCCTGTTCAGATGTCCTCTTGTTCAGCCCTTCCCTCTACACCTTAAGCCAAAGGATCAAGGATGTGGCTGCTACATGCATGTTGTAGGGCACATCTCAGACTCATCCTCCTTCCTCCCAACCTTGGGCACCATCCATCTCTGCCTGTAGTGGGAAGGGTGGCCCACCAGGTCTCCCTTTCCAGCAATGACCTTTCCTGTCACACAGATGTGTGCTTGAGATGTCCTTAGATTTGGCAACATGGAAAAATTCCCTTTTCCCTATGGGACAGTGATTTAGGAAGCTGATCTCAACACAATTTATGCATCCTGGTGATGAAATTGTTGTGCTCATGAATGTCTCTGTAGGTGCAGAATAGGCTGTACAAAGTCAGGACTCCCTCCTGGGCCACGGACAATGGCAGTAACTAACATTAATAGCTTGTGCTCAAAGGGACAGGTCTGAACACTCAGAAGACCAATTAGTCTGTGACTCCTCCACAGAGCCCTCCCATAGAGGAGGACAAAAAGACAGAGGTGTCAGAGCCGGGCAGAAAGGCACAGAGGAACAGAAGGGAATGAAAATGTATGTTCTGCAGCCAAGCAAGCCCCATGCTGGCCTGCTTGCTGCTGGCAGAGCTTCGGAGGAAGAAAAAAATTGGTCCTAGAAGCAGTTCACTGTGGTTCCTGCCTTGTGCATGGACTGTAGGAAAGGTTGGATCTACGGCCAGGACACCAGGGCACAAGGAGGAATTAAGAATATGACATTTGAGAAGGAGGCATTGAGGGAAAGCTGCCGGCCAGCTGTCCTGGTGCTCAGGCCATGCACGTGGGAGACCAAAACAATGCTGATGGCTTCCAGCACCACTGTACAGAGCAGCGTTGCCCAAACCTGTCCCCATGATTTTCCTCTGAAAAACTCTTGAAGACTTAGGTGGCCCACTGGTTTCTGGACCCCAAAGCAAGTAGTGAAGCCACTTGATATATGGGACATGGGTAGGAGAGGTCAAGGAAGTGCTGCAGGACAGCATGAACCAGTGGGTGAAAAAAGTGCTGAGAAAAGTCACTGCAGAGGAGAACGACCTGAGAGCTTCAAAGACAGTTTGGAAATGAGCCCTGTGCGAACACTTTACTGTCTACATCGCTCCTCCTGATTACAGGAGACCAGAGGGAGACCCAGGAGTGTGCATCGCTGTTTATGACAATCAATACTTGGGATTTGTCCAGAAAAGGAGCCACAAAATACGTCCCTTTTATTCTAGAGAAGCCACAAGTGGTGTCAGAGGAAAGCCTGCTGAATATATAGCTATGCATACATTTATATACACTCAACTGCTTTTGCACCGCAGCAGTGGGAGCTGTTTGCCCCGTGCCCTGCTCTCTCCAGTGATGACCCCCTCACCCCGATAGGGCAGATGTGATGGAGACGCATCTCATCTATGGGGTTAGTGCTTCCTCTCCTGCTAATCTACCTCCTCTCGGGGGGAAAGCCCTTTGCTGAAAAGAAATAATACACGCCTCATGTCATCATTACTTTTAAAATTATAAAGGAAACCCTCCATCAGCACTGCCACAATTACCTTCCCATTTTCCTGCTTCACCTCATTAAAAGGAAAATGTTACAATTAAGGCACGGACGGGAGGAACAGATTAATGTTCTGTTTCTAATGCATTGATGAATCGGCACTTAGTCAAGGGGTTTAAAAATATTAAATCCTTCTCAAGAGCCATCCCAAAAGGGAGCGTTTCTTACGTGAGGGGTACTTTCTCAGCTCGGACCAATGGTTCTCCATCACCGGTTCTAAGGGTGCAGTGGTGTTTGCCGTAGGAGCAGGGTTTGCTCAGGCATGTCTGCTGGTGCTCTAATGGGATGGTCATATGCTCCCAGGACGGAGCTTTCTGCATGGTGAATCTTTTCCCTTCACATCTAAAGTGGGTTGTTGGTTTTTTTTGGTGTGCATAGGGTATTTTACATGGAATTGGACATCACACGCTTTTATTCTTGCTTTTCAATCTCATTTTTTTCCTTGCAGCACATCTTCGTTAGAGCTGTGGCTTTGTTCTGTCAATTACAAAAGCCCTTCAGGTTTTTATTCCATTTTTTAGGTCAAGTCCCCACTGCGTGAAGGGAGCAGCGAGCAGGTGAGGGGGCAGGGGAAGGCTTGTTCCCCATCCCCAAAACCAAATCCCTATTTTCTTTGGGATAGCAGAGTGCCCTGGGCCTCCCCAGGAGTTACCCTGGGGAGCGGGGTGCACCTTCAGTGAACTACCTACTAAGCTAAAGCTGCTTTAAAAGGGGCATAACAATGCCTATAATCCATACCCATTTCCAACGTATTCTCATCCCATTTCAAAGCCTTTTTCCTTGTGGTCTTGAGCTGAGACTTGGGGCCCACTGTACCCACATTTGCTACACACTCGGTAAGTCCCAGCCCTCCTATAATGAAAATGTCACTAGTGATAAATATTTAAAGGGATGCAATGCTTATCTTTATATTTACTACCCTGACCTTTATATATTTGGATTTTATTTTATGTTTTATGTGGCCTGCCTTTGCCTTTTCACAGACACACAGTGCTGCGGAGCAAGAAGTACTGCAATGGCTCCAAGATTGCCGTTGCATTATAAATACGCGCACAGTACATACAATTACAGAACTTTAATGCCTGGTATAATTACTGTCTGCAGTTTGCATTAATGCTCAGGGTGATATAGTGAAGCAAGCCGTTGAGACACCAAGAGATCCGCATCCCAAGGGGCAATGGAAAATCATTGCTTACAATCTTGCGATTCATTATTGTGCCTTGCTTGGAGAGGCTGAGACTTTCCAAAGCACTTTGCACCCACAGTTGATTGAAATGCCTACACGGGAACGACACTGCTGTGCATAGCCTGCAGGCAGGGCACTGCTTTATAATCAAGGAAGGGTCTTCAATTTTATTCTTGTAAAACCAAAGGGGAAAAACCGAGGAAAGCAGCAGGTGTAATGAGAAGAATGTGTGTATAACTGGTTAAGGCACCTTAAAACGTGATGCATGTTTACTTGCAGGACTTCTCCCAAAATCTCTCTGTGTTGCCTGACCTGGGACTTGGGATCGTGCACTGGGAGATGCTGGGGGGGCACGGGGAGCTCACCCTGCTGCAGAGGGACCCGTGCCCTGGCGTCCCCTGCTTCTCCTGGGCAGGGCAGGGTGGCCAGACTCTGCTCGGAGACCTCCAGGAGCAGGGCCAGGATTTACGGGTAATTAGCAGATCCACGTGGACATGGCTGCCAAGAAACAGGGCATCTCCTGCAGCAGCAGGAGAGGGAAATTCTCCAGACGGTTGGATCTGGCAGGCTTGGCCAAGCCCCACGGCCATTTTCCCTTCAAGGAGGGGGAAAAATAAAAGAAAGGAGTTAATAGGCTTGATTGGACCTCGCTGAAAAACTTGAAAAAAAAGGGGGAAAAGAAAGTGCTGAGGCAGCTCCTTCCTCTGTCTTTGAACTTTAGGCTTTGAAAAGAGGTGGGGAAAATCTTAAGGAATTAACGAGTACTACTGGGAAATTACTCAGGAGGAACTTGCAGTGATCTCAGCTTGGAAAGAAATAGAAAAAAACCTTTATATATATATATATATATATATACACGCGCACTCACACACACATTTGCATGCATGTGTATCTGAGAGTGTGACCTCTCTGGCCAGCCATTCATCTTCATCTCTGTGATTTTTTTTAATGATATATTAATTATTTGATTTGTTGGCACGATGGCTGGGAAGGGCAAGAGCTGCCTTTCTCCCACTTTAGGGGCTGTGGAGGAGGCAGAGGCAGCTCAGTAAAGACCTGGGGCTGCCGCCACCCTGGCAACATTTGCTGAAACTCAGCCTTGATTAGAATAGCTCTCCTTTCAGGAGCCTCAAGATAAATATTCTTGGATGAAAACCTATAAAAAGCTCAGACTGACAAACTATTTTTTTAGGCACTTCTTTTTCTCCCAACAAGAATATATCTGTCAAGAGAAACAGATGTTCTCTATGAAAAATCTTCTTTAATTACAACTCTGTCAAAAAAACTGGAGACAGATTTCTCTTTTTTCCCCCCAAGTCCATTAAAATGTATGTGAATGGCCAAGGTTTTAAAGTCATGGCTCCTATCATAATATAATATTTAAATAAAACATTTCCCTATTAAGCAGGCTGAGTACCAGCAAGGCCACAAGTCAAAACGCATGGACAAATTCAAGTTGCTTAAGGCCTTTTTAAAGTGAAGTGTCGAGCCTAAACTTAAGCCTTCCCCAGCCGTGGCCACCTGTGTTCCAGTCTGTTTTGGGGGACCACCACCTCTGTGAACAACCCGATTTCTTACTTAGTCAGGTGAGGTGAATCCCCCTCCGGAGTTTAGGACTTCTGCAAATCAGGCCAAGTATTTTCATAATAAAATAAGAGTTTAAGATCCAGCCATTAGCCAGGCATTTCTTTAAACCTCACACCATTTCTTCAATAATTCTCACTGTATGCCCAGTAAATACTTTCTTTAGTAAATACATTAAAGCACTAACGTTAGCAGTCTTCGCTTTCTCGGGGCTAGTCTGCTCTCCAGAACTTTCAGACGATGGCAATGTGACATAAATGTTAAAAGAGGTTTCTCCAGCACAGCGTTTCCCCGAGGCTGGCACGACACGTGTTATCCAGGGGAATAAAGTTCTACTGGAGATAGTGGCAGGAATGCAAGGTTGATATTTCTTTATTTATTGGTTACAGTAATTGTCTAGAACGTGGCTGAGTAGTTGGATGAAAATAATCAATAGTTCTTGTCCACTAATGAATGATTTTCCAGCAGTCGCTAGTGTAAATAGGTTTCATTAAAATAGCAAATCCTTCCAAACAAGAAAATTAACAAGAGCTTATGAAACCTATGAAATTGCATGGGTCTGAATATCTGACAGAGATGACAAATATCTGCTATTGTTATTTTTGGTAAACAGATTTTCTTTTCAATTTTCACTCTTGTCGCTTAAATAATAACAATACTTAGCAAATCCATTATTCCCTTCCCAGAAATCTTCAAGTGCATAACTTGTTGGCCCTGACTCAGAAAAACCTCCCTTTCCTGAGCAACCCCTGCGTGCTTGTGCTCAAGTCCTGCAAAGTCAGTGCCCTGTAACTGCGCTAATAAACTGGGAATTTTAGGAGCCGAGTCTTCAGACCAGCCCGCTAAAACCAAGGGGCCTGTGCAGAATGCAGCCGTTGCTTTTCTTGACTCCTGGGAATAAAGTGGTGTGAAATCAACCTTCCATTGGCAGCAAACACCTGTGCAGGGCAGAGGAAAAAAATTGGGACTTTGTGCCAATGCTGCTTGAGGATTTGGGGGGTCAAAAGAGAGTGCAATGAAAGAAAAAAGGTCAAACTGCTTGGTGTTGCTGATTTTGTTATTTCTTTCAAACTGTTAGCTTCACTTCCATTTCTTTTGTCCAAAGAAGAAAACTCAAAAAGTTGTTTTGGCCAGCCTGGAACGTGGCTCCTTTTGTCCTACAGGAAAGTGAAACTCTTCATCCGTGGCTCAAAAATCCAAAAACCCCAAAGCTACTTGGTGAAAAGTTTCCTGACACGGTTTCTCAGTTACTACTGGAAGAGACAGTAGTCCTGTGGGGAGCAGCAAGGATATTCTTGCAAGTGACTGTACATGTTACCTTGCTACATGTAACAGAGTAAGAAGCAGAGGAAGCTCTTGCTCTGCTTCTTGCTCTCACAGACCTCTTTCTCGTTCTCGTTCTCGTTCTCGTTCTTGTTCTTGTTCTCGTTCTCGTTCTCCTTCTTCTCCTTCTCCTTCTCCTTCTCCTTCTCCTTCTCCTTCTCCTTCTCCTTCTCCTCCTTCTCCTTCTCCTTCTCCTTCTTCTCCTTCTCCTTCTCCATCTCCGTCTCCTTTTCCTTCTCTTCCTTCTCCTTCTCCTTCTCCTTCTCCTTCTCCTCCTTCTCCTTCTCCTTCTCCTTCTTCTCCTTCTCCATCTCCATCTCCGTCTCCTTTTCCTTCTCTTCCTTCTCCTTCTCCTTCTCCTTCTCCTTCTCCTTCTCCTTCTCCTTCTCCTTCTCCTTCTCCTTCTTTTTCCTTCT